>JANUWF010000849.1:0-26257 GCA_026120185.1 Voacanga thouarsii | reverse complement strand
ATTTGAATTAATTGAGGTGAAATAGTGTGTTGTTAAAGATTTGGTTAAGGGAGGTTTGGTCGAAGATTTTGAAGGATGAGTATTGGGGTGGTAAGAAGTTCTTGTAGGAAGAATTAGTATTGGAATTGATTTCGAATAGCGGGGAGGATGGTGATTTTTCCGTGGTAGCCCGAGTTCAAATCTTATCTATTGTGAATCCTAGTTTCTCTTCTTGAATATTCTTTTCCTTAGAGTTTCCATGTCTTGGCCGAAAAAGATATAGCAAACCTAGAGAAATTTTAGTGCAATATTCCAAGGAAATAAGTCTCCATATATATTTCCTAAAATTAAGGACTTCGATGTGAATAAAGTTTACTCTTAATTTTCAGCTTTTATTCCATAGGATTTTCAGGAAAAAAAAACCCTAGCTAATAATTAAAATTTCATCTTGATTTTAGCTTACTAGATGTTGCCATGGATACTTGGAATTAAAGAGTCATTCTTCCAGTAGGAAACCTTGTTGGTTTTAAACCTAGAACTTTAGCTAAAAATCTGGAAAATTTTTCCAGCAAGTGCCGCCATTTCTTGGAGGAATTTTAGCTCAATCCAAACTCTTCTAGGACCAGAGAAAATCTTATCCAAATCCTTCATAAAACCAGATTTTATTCAATCCTAAATCAACAAGGATTAGAATCCCTTTTCCTAGCTGAATTTCGGCAGCTTTGTGCAAGCACAAGCTACACGAAATTCTTACCCTCGTAATTGCAATCAAACTCTTCAAACCCTAGCTCAAATTACCTAAAACATCCCCCACCAAATCAGATTACTCTAGTGACACAAAATCATATTCTTCTTCACCAAAAATTCCAGAATTTTTGTCCAGCTTATGCCCAGAATTTTCGACAGCTTTGCACTCCAAAACCTACCAAAACTCCTTGTTGATTAAGCCAAATTCCAGCACCTAAAGACCACACTTTTCTCCTCTGGAATTTCGTCAAAAACAGTAGACAAAACAGTCCAAAAATCCATAACTCTTGCACTGAATTTTTGCACTCGCACTTGCACGTGATTTCGGCCAGCCTTGTACAGGAATTTCGGCCAGCTTGCACTCCTACACAAACCTAAATTCTACACACCAAAACACACCAGAATCCTCAGTTGATCAAGACAATTTTCTGCGCCTAAAAGCCTCATGTTTTCTCCGAAATTGCGGCGAGAACCACAGCTACAATAGACCAGAATTTCTCCTCTTATTGTTCAGCAATTTCGTACAACAAAACTACCGCACGCGCACGTAAATTTCAGCTCTTCAAACCTTCTCAAACTCTTCTTTGTTTGGCCTAAAATTCTGAACACATTTAGCCCTTCCCTTTAACAATATTTTGGCCAGGTACAAAGAAGCAAATTACAGAATATTTTCTCCCTTAAACCCTCCCAAAGTCGGCAGCAATAAGGCACGCCATAAGCTGCAATTTTTTCCCTTGCTGTCCAAGAAACCTAAAGCCATTAGGCGTCTTCCTATACACCACCATCTAACCCTAAACCAATCTTCTCTAACCCTAAAGCATAGTAGCCGATTACCCTCTCTATTCTACACGAAAAATTCCAGCAAGAACTCCACAACAATTTTCAAAAATCTTAAGAGTAATACCTAACAAAAATCGAACACACCTTAAGGTAAGCAAAAATCCTCTCAACCTCTTGATGCCGTTTTCTCCAATGATTCTTTTCTCGTTCTTCTTCCCCTGAAATGATGCCAAATAGAGGCTGATTTCATCTTCTTCTTTACTTTTTGGTCAAGAGGAGCAAATGAGGTAGCTTTTCTTTTGTTTTCGAGCGAACTCGGGATGATCACCATAGGAGTATCAAGACCTCATTACCCGGCTGTTGCAAGGTAAGGGAATACCTACCCTTGATGCCGAAAGTAAGGTTTAATGATGTCTATTAGTTGGATGAGCATATGGACATGGTATATGATCGTTGGGGATTGGATAGTTTACTTGGATTTAAATAGGGGATTGCGAATTGTTGTGAAAATAAATGAGATTAGAGCATGTTCGAATTAATTGAGACCACGATCATGATATTATATGGTGTAGATCGGGAGGATAATTGAGGAAAGCAAGCCGTGATTTTATCTCATTTATTTGAGGCATATCAAGTAAGTCCTTGCATAAACTCTTAGGTTAAATGTTTTGATGGTAAGTCCTTGTATGAACTCTTAGGTTAAATGTTGTGATGGCAAATCTATGTTGTGAAGCTTTGTGAAGCTATTGTTGAACTATGATTATTTGGGTTGTAATCGTGAAGGATTATTCTTTAAACGGTTTTGTCAAACTAATGATTTTATCAAGACAACTATTCTTTGCTAAATTTTTAGAACTCTCTTTTAGAGAAAAACCACATTGTACAAAGCCAAGGTGTGGAGATATTTTGAATCAGGAATTGACGGATATGTTCGTTGAGAACTCAATAAGGGTAGGCTAACAATATTAGTCTTGGAGGGCTAGCGTAAGTCTTCGCGCGGAGGCCACCTTCAAAAGATGAACTCGCTTGAAAGGGTGATAGTGTTGGTTGGTCGGGCCGATCCGAGCTAGCATTTGTACCTGGTATGGTATTATTTATATTCCCGGCATGGACACCTGGATGGTTTTGTTGGGTGTAGAGATGGAGGAGTATCTCACCCAGTGAGTTGTTATCTCACCCAGTGAGTTGTACACTCACCTTGATCAGAGCGCCCAACGTGTGGTAATCTGGTCCGGACAAGGTGCACAAAGTGTGGTGCCTTGGCCATTTTGTTCTCATGGAGCCCAACGTGTGGTGACATGATTGTTTATTCGAGTGGAGGATTTATTTTGTACAAAGTGTGACAATGAGATAAACCCACTCCTTGCGAAAAGAGATTGTTTATGACTTGCCAAATTATTTCTACACATGTTTTACACGTGTGGTGACATGACTTGTTTATGACATGACTCACCCTCATCCCCAAACTCATCTACCTCCCCTTCACTTAGCTCAGCCATCTCCTCATCTCCCTCACCCTCACTAACAAGCTCATCTGCCTCACCCTCATCATCCCCAACGTACTCACCTACGCCCCCATCAACCTCCATCTCTGCCTCAACAACCAGGCCATCTAGCATAGGTAGCTCATGCTCCATCTCGTCCTCACTCAAAAACCAACCTCCTTTAGGCTCGTCTCTCGAATCGACGAGGGTGGATTGCAACGAGTAATGGGGCAGGTGGGTTCCCGCAACCCGGCGGGCCGCCTCTACGACAGCCGATGCAACTCTTTTGACCATCCTATAAACAAAACGCAAGGATTAGCACCAAATCAAAATACTTAAGGAAATAAAAATCCAGAAAATCAACTGATTGCCTAAACCTAGTCTCTGATACCACTTGTAACACCCCACTACCTAGGCCTGCCAGGGCCGGGGATGTCGCCCCGTCTAAAGGACAGGGAGTTTTTATAACTAGGTCACACAAATAAAATAGCGGAATAAAAATGATACTTGAACTTAAAATTTATTACATCCCAAAAATAAATCCAAGAATACCAAAAATAAATCCATAATAAAATTTATCCACTCTCATCTTCCCAAAACATTACACAAAATAAATTATCAGAAAATCCTCCAAGCAGGCAATATCTAGCTACTCATCCCCAAAGCAGGATCGACCTGAAATCATGGTAAAAAGCTGATGCGATAGAAATCTCAGTAAGTCCGTGTGTGCTTTGAGTGTCCAGAGAAAAGAGTTCATGAATGCAAAGTATAAAATTCTTTATAAGAGATCACTGGCAGGTAATAAACATTAGTTAAAAGAAAGAGTGGTGTTTTGGCTTTTTGAAACATAAATAATCAATAAAATCAACCACTCAAAGGAAATGATCATGGGTTACCACACGTTGGTCCCCATAACCGTATGGTCAGCATGCCACACTTTGTGTATAACGACGGTCAGAATGCCACACTTTGTGCAAACTGACTAAAGTAGGTGATCGGCCTACTGGGAAAGATACTCCTCCTTCTCTATACCCAAACAACAACCAGGTGTCTATTCCGGCAACACACAGTTACTTGACTGAAAGAGAACACTGCTAGCTCGGACTGGCACAACCTACTGGATTGACGTCCTATTCGGGAAGGACTCACCCCTCAGAGGTGGCCACCTACTGAGAGACTTACCCTAACCCCTCAAAGACTAGCCCTAGTAGTCCACCCTTATTGAGTACTAAATGACATTTCCCACTAGGGATAAAATGAACAAAACATTATTCCACATGAAAATAGCAATTAAGGGTTCCCAAAGTCTTTGTCAAAATCGGTTTTGGAAAGAGTTTTGAGATTGAGTAAATCTGTATATTGATTTTCAAAAAAAATTTGTTTCACTCGAAATAAGAAACGAATCAGCCCTCAATTGCCTTTACAAAAATGAGTGTCCATGCACTCTACATTTAGCTTGCCATAATAAACATGTTTCATCAATCGGATTTTATGCATGAGCTTACCTAATCATTGCTCACAATAAAAGGTCTCCAACAGACTGACCTAACCCTCGCATGGGCAAATACAAACCACAATCAAACTCACGCCAAAATCCACATTTTCAATTTAAAACAACTCAACTCACTACCACCATGATCCTAGTGTCCCAAGCTTTAAGGCTAATCAATAAATAAATAGGTTTATAAGCTAAGCCTAATTTGATATTTAAAATAATTAATTTTTTGAGAAATAAGTACTAATAAGTTGATTGTTTAAATCATGCTAAGAAAAATTTAGAGTTTACTTGATAAAGAGTCCTAGGTGGTATTAGGTAAAATAATGATTTATTAATAATTTAGTTGTTAGAAAATAATTGATAACTAAAATTAGTTGAAAATAAATTTAAGGAGTCTTGATTGAAAAATAACAAATAAAATTTTAATGATTTTTTGATTAAAGATAATAATTAAAATTTTAGTAATAAATATTTTACTAATTATGATTATTTCCATAAAAGGCTTTAGTTGATTTCATTATTTTATATAATTTATATATAGATATATATTATTTCTCTAGCAAAAGCTATTGTTTATTTGACTAAAATATCCTTATTATATATAATAATCAACCAAATCTACCCCTCCTAGGGTTTCTTTCGAAATTACTAGCAAAATCATACTATGAAATATTTTATTCATGAAATAAAAATTAGCTTAGGGACAACTAGATCATGATCATACTTCTATGGCTAACCACAATTGTAATACCCCGCCCAAAACTACCTTTGACTATGGGGAAAAGTCATGCATTGCATAGCATTTTGCATTTTATGTGGTAGCTTAGAATTATTTTATTTGCATGGATGCATGAGAAATTTTTCCGTTGCTCTTGCATTTGAATTAATTGATGTGAAATAGTTGTGTTGTTAAAGATTGGGATAAGGGAGGTTTGGTCGAAGATTTGGAAGGATGAGTATTGGGGTGGTGAGAACTGACTGTAAAAAATTAGTATTGGAGTTGTTTTGGAATAGCGGGGAGGTTGGTGATTTCCTTTGGTGACCCGAGTTCGAATCCTACTTTTTGTGAAGTTAGTTCCTCTTCTTGAAAATTCCTTCCCTTAGTATTTCCATGTCTTGGCCGAAAAAGATCTAGCAGACCTAGAGAAATTTTGGTGTCATTATTCCAAGGAAATAAGTCTCTATATTTATTCCCTAAATTTAAGGACTTTGATGTGAATAAAGTTCACTTTTAATTTTCAGCTTTTATCCCTTAGGATTTTCGAAAAAACCTTAGCTAATAAATAAAATTCCAGCTTGATTTTAGCTTAATGGATGCTACCATGGATAGTTGGAATTAAAGAGTCCTTTTCCTAGTAGAAAACCTTGTTGATTTTAACCTTAGAATGTTAGCTAAAAATCTGGAAAAAAATTCCAGATTGTGCCGCCACTGTTTGGGAGGAACTTTAGCTCAACTCAAACTCTTCTATTAATTGTTGTGAGGGTAAGTCCTTGCATGAACTCTTTTGTTAATTGTTGTGATGGTAAGTCCTTGCATAAACTCTTTTGTTAAATGTTGTGATGGTATGTCCTTGTATAAACTCCTTTGTTAAATGTTGTGATGGCAAGTCTATGTTGTGAAGCTTTGTAAAGCTATTGTTGAACTATGTTTGCTTGGGATGTAAACGTGCATATTTATTCTTCAAACGGTTTTGTCGAAATAATGATTTTATCAAGAAAACTATTCTTTTCCTTAAATTTTTTGGAAATCTCTTTTAAAGAAAACCACATTGTACAAAGCCAAGGAATATTGTGAATCAGGAATTAACGGATATGTTCGTTGAGTACTCAATAAGGGTAGGCTAACAATACTAGTCTTAGAGGGCTAGCACAAGTCTTCTGGCAGGAGGCCACCTCCGTAAGATAAACTCTTCTTGAAAAGGCGACAAGTGTTGGTTGGTCGAGCCGATCCGAGCTAGCATTTGAACCTGGTATGGTATTATTTATATTCTCGGCATGGACACTCGAATAGTTTTGTTAGGTGTAGAGATGGAGGAGTATCTCACCCGGTGAGCTGTACACTTACCTTGATCAGAATGCCCAACGTATGGTAATCGGTCCGGACAAGGTGCACAAAGTGTGGTGCCTTGGCCATTTTATTCTCATAGAGCCCAATGTGTGGTGACATGACTGTTTATTCGAGTGGATGATTTATTTTGTACAAAGTGTGACAATGAGAAAAAACCCACTCCTTGCGAAAAGAGATTGTTTATGACTTGCCAAATTATTTCTACAAATGTTTTGCACTTTGCATACACGTACTATTCAAAACACCATGTGCACACACAGGACTCACTGAGATTTATTCTCACACTATTTTACATCATGTTTTCAGGAGATAGATTGTGTTACGGCAGCGGGGCTTTGATAGTAGAGGCTTTGGCTATTTTTCCTATGCTGTTCTAGAGGACTTTTGTCGTTTATACTTCTGAACAATATTTGTTTTATTTCGTTTTGCTCCAAGTTGAGCCTGATGTAATAAGATTATTTCTTTAATTATCTAACCTCGATTCCTTTAGAGATTGCCTTTATATTTTATATCTCGTTCAAAAGACCCCTTGTCCTCATCGGACGTGGCGACATCCCCGCCCTTTTAGGGTATGTAGTCGTAGGGTGTTACAAGTGGTATCGTAGAGAGGTTTAGGCTATTACTTAACTTATGGGGTTCTATTTTCTTAAGTATTCCGATTTGGTGCTAATTTTTATCTTTTGTTTATAGGATGGTCAAAAGAGTTGTATCGGCTGTCCAGGATCGGCCCGCCGGGTTACGGGAATCCACCGCCCCACTACTCGTAGCTGATCCACCCACGTCTGATTCAGAGGGAGAGCGTGGGCCATCAGTGCTAGACGACCCGGTGGTTGAGACGGAGATAGAGGTCGAGGAGTGCTTAGGCGAAGATGAGGAAGATGAGGAGATGATGGAGTTGAGTGAGGGAGAGGTAGATGAGCTAGGGAATGAGGGAGACGATGAGAATGAGGGAGAGATGGCAGGGGTAGAAGGAGAGAATGAGGAGGTAGTGGAGGTTCCCCAGACCCCGCAGATAGGGGGAGTTGGTAGGATCCCTGCTCGCCATACCTATAAAGGGTCCAGTGGTGAGGGATATACGCCGAGAGATGAGGTTGTCCGGGAGAGAGAGACCTTAGGCGTAAGCTCTAGGAGGGGTAGATACGGGAAAGAGGAAGCTAGAACAAGTGTCCTAAGGGGTGTGGACTCCGATATGGACTGGGCGTAGATGCCATGCTAAGGAGAAAGGGGTTGGTTGATCCATCTGATTCAGGGAGTGAGAGGCCTGTGCCTAAGGGTGTGATTAGGTTAGCATTGGATGAGCTCTATGAGACGGCCATGAGAGCCAAAAGAGGCCGAAAGGGTGAGTCAGGGCAGCCAAGTGGGAGTGTTGGTTTCGCAAAGGACTACTTAGGGAGACCCGATAGCTCCGTGGGGTGGCTTGTGGAACCGGCCTCTGACGACTCCGATACTTCTGTTGAAACTAGGGAGAGTCGAACATAGAAGACCAGCAGCTTTTACTTTTCTTTCTTTGGGATTTGCATACCTTTGTTTGTTTATTTCTTTTAGGGGAGCATGTGGCTCATAGGGCTTATTTATCATTTTAAGTAAAAAGGGTATCGTATGAGATAATCCCTTCTTTCCTGCAAAGAATGGTTTATATGACAAGCATTAGTTTCGTTTATTACTTGATTTACCCTTGCACAACATCATCACATTCTCTTTTGGATAAGTACATTGCTATCAACTAATCATGCATCTAAGCATATTCTTTTTTCCCTTGGTAACTAACTGACCCTGAGTGAATGTGATTAAGATGGCACCAAGATGTAGAACAGTTGTGCATAGCGTAACGGTGCGTGAAGAGTGCATCCTTTACCTCGGAATTTGAGCGGATGCATCGTTCCACCCCGACGTGGAAGAGCACCCGCCACGCGAGTAGGAATTGGCTTCGGAGAGGTCACGGGATGTGACCATGGGTCGGCTTTCAACAAAATGGCCTCGATCCGCGTAACTTGGTCGAAAGGGTGGATAAGGTGGCCGGGAAACCACCACGGGGGAGAGGATGAGGCTCGGAGCGTTTCCTAAAGTTCCGGCCCTCCCATATTCTAGGGGGAGGTGGGATAGGACGAGAAAGCCGAGCAATGGATTGAGTAGATAGAGGGCATCTTTGCTACTTTGCGGTACTCGAAAGAGAGGATGGTGAAGTTCGCTACTTTTCAGTCGAGGGGACCATCTCGAGCTTGGTGGCAGTAGGTGCGGAGTGATTAGGATAAAGAGGAGCAGGAATGGATGTGGGATGACTTTACGGAAGCCTTCCGGACCGAGTACATTCCTCGATGGGTGGCTGAGAAGAGGGAGGATGAATTCTAGACCCTCAGGCAGGGAGGCATGACCGTGGCCCAACATGCAGCCCGATTCATGCAATTCTCCAAGTACTGCAAGTGCTTGGTAGATACGGAGCGTAGCGCACCCGGTAATTCGTGAATGGGCTTAGGCCAGAGTTGAGGAAAGCATTGGCCCCATCGCCGCCAACGTCATACACCGCCGTTGTGGATGCTCGCTTGTCGGACGGAGAACGAAGATCAGCATCGACCGGTGAACCGACCCTTCCAACCGAATCGTCCACTTATGATGCCTTCAAGCAACAAGAGACCCGCGGACTCTATACCTTGGGGAAATCGGGGCAAGCAGCCTCGAGTGCCCGTAGCAGGACCGATGCAAGGTAGCCTAAATTGCCGGCTGTGTGGGAAGCGAGGCCACACCAAAAGTAACTGCTGGGGTATTGGGGGTGTGAGGAGGTGCTTCAATTGCGGAGACCCGGGACACTTGAGAAACGTTGCCCCAAACCCTTAAGGATTTAGCAGACCATGCAGGGAGGCCTGAAGCCTCAGGTGAAGGCCAAATTTTTTGCCCTGAGCCGAGAGGAAGTTGGAGCGGACGCCGCCGTGATCGAAGGTAACCTTTCTATCCAAGGTTGTCTTGTTAATGTTACGATAGATCCGGGATCCACACACTCTTATTTAAGTAAAGTATGTGCTTCACGTCTAGGCTCGGGAAGGAAATGAGCTACCTTATACCCTAGTAGTTAGTTCCCCCTTGGGAAAGGTGGTGGAAGCAGGCAAGAAAATGGGAAGTTGTGGAGTTGAGGTTGGGAAGGAGATTCTGGAGGTCGACCTGATAATCCTGCCCATGGACGATTATGACTTGATCTTGGGCATGGACTGGTTGTCGAAAAACGGAGCACGTGTAGACTGCAAGATCAAGACAGTGCAGTTTGTGTGACCTAGACGGGATGTAATTGAATTCAATGGCAAGTGAACGAAGGAACTGAAATTTCTTATTGCTGGAGCTAAAACCTAGGAGTTACTCAAGAAAGGATGTACGGGATATTTGGCGTATCTCCTGAACAAACCAAAAGACTAGTGTACCTTGAAAAGTACGGAGGTAGTGAAAGACTTTTCGGATGTGTTCCCTACGGAGCTCACTTCCCTATCCCCTGAACGGGAAGTTGAGTTCACAGTGGATCTGATTCCCGGAGCAGAACCGGTATCAAGAACCCCCTACCGGATGGCCCCGACGGAGTTGAAGGAGTTGAAGGAACAATTGGAAGAATTGCTAAGGCAAGGCTACATTCGGCCGAGTACGTCACCGTGGGGAGCCCCGGTGTTGTTTGTTAAGAAGAAAGATGGTACCTTGAGGCTATGTATCGACTATCGGGGACTGAACAATCTAACGATCAAGAATAAATACCTCTACCCTTGATCGATGAGTTGTTTGATCAATTGCAAGGCACTGCTTGCTTTTCGAAGTTGGACCTACAGCAAGGATACTACTAGGTGAGGATCACAGAAGAAGACATTCCTAAGACTGCATTCAACACGCGGTATGGCCACTACAAATTTGTAGTAATGCCATTCGGTGTAACCAACGCACCTGGCAGTATTCATGGATTTGATGCATCGCATTTTTCAACCATACCTGGACAAGTTCGTGGTTATATTCATCGATGACATTTTGATCTACTCCAAGAATCCGGAGGACCACGCGGAGCACTTAAGATTAGTCCTAGAGAAGCTGAGGGAATTCAAGCTTTACACCAAGTTCAGTAAGTGTGAGTTTTGGCTGAGCTCGGTGTCTTTCCTTGGTCACGTGATATCCAAAGTGGGGATCAAAGTGGACCCTGCTAAGGTAGAAGCCGTAGCTAACTGGAAACAACCGGAGAACATTACCGAGATACGAAGTTTCTTTGGGTTGGCCAGGTACTATCGGCGTTTCATTAAAAATTTCTCTACTCCGGCTTCACCAATGACGTGATCGTTGAAGAAGGATGTCGCTTTTGTTTGGAGTGAGAAGTATGAGAAGAGCTTCTAAGAACTTAAGAGGAGGTTGATTATAGCACCCGTGTTGAGTCTGCCTGAGGCTGACAAGCCCTATGCACTCTATACATATGTAACACCCCGGAAAACCTAGGCCCGCCAGGGCCGGGGATGTCGCCCCATCCAACGGACAAGGGGTCTTTATAACTAGGTCACAAATATAAATTGTTGAAATGAATAATACTCAAGCTAAAAGAATTTATTACAACCGAAAAATAAATACTTCCAAAGTACATCCATGAAATTCCAAAACAAAACTTATAATTAAAATCATCCACACTCGTCACCCAAAGCAGTACATAAAATCAAAAACACATTCTCTTCCAAGGTAGCTACTCACCCACAATAGGATCAACCTGAAATCATGATAAAAAGTGGTGAGACAGAAATCTCAGTAAGTCCGTGTGTGCTTTTGGTGTTTAGCAGAAATAGTTCGTGGATGCAAAGTGTGAAATCTTTATAAGAAAAATATTGGCAAGCAATAAACATTAGTTAAAAGCAAGAGTGACGTTTTGGCTCTTCTAGCCATACATAAGTAATGAAGTCAACCACTCGAAAGAAAGGGATATGGGTTACCACACTTTGGGCCCCATAACCGGTCAGAATGCCTAACACGTTGTGCAGTCTGACAAAAGTTGGTGATCGGCCTACTGGGCAAGATACTCCTCCTTCTCTATACCCAAACAACCATCGGGTGTCCATTCCGGCAAAAACACTGTCGCTTGACTGAAACAAAATAAATTGCTAGCTCGGACCGGCACGACTCACTGGAACTGGCATCTTGTCCAGGAAGGACTCACCCCTCAGAGGTGGCCACCTACTGAGAGACTCATCCTAACCCTTCAAAGACTAGTCCTAGTAGTCCACCCTTATTGATTACTCAACGACATTTCCCACTTGGGATAAAATGAACAAAGCATTGTGCTTCATGAAAATAACAATGTGAGGGTTTCCAAAGCTTTGCGAGAAATTAGTTTTAGAAAGAGTTTCGAGTTTGGAAAAATCTGCTCATTAACTTTGGAATAATTCTAGCGTTGGAAATAAAGATGAATTCAAATTGTTTCCAGTGAACAAATGATATGTTATGCCACAAAAGTTTTATGTACCTTGTTTTTTCATAAAGCACTAGCACATACAGGACTCATTGAGTGATTTGTCACTCACATGTGTCTTTTATCTCACTTTTGTAGGATCCAGAGTTTAGCGGACCTATGGATAGAAGGACGATACCACAATGCCATCAGTATAGGTCTGGGCAGTTTCCCTTTTCGATTATGTACTTTACTACTATTGTAGTTAGAGATGGCATGTATGATATTCTCTGATATGTGTGTGTGTGTGTGGCCATTAGTATGGGATATTGTATAAGTGATGAGACTCCGCTTCATCATGGAAGTCAAGATGAAGGAGGGGGAGGTGTGACCATGCAAGGACACGAAACGATGACAAGATCTAGGTCCAAGAAGATTCAAGTTAATTTTCAATTGCTCATAAAACCATGCTTGAGGAAGGAATAGAGTTAGAAGGTTGAGGAAGCTAGCCAAGAGCTCATTTTTTTATGAGAGCAATAAGCACCTCAATAAGAACTCAAGCTAGCAACAAATATAGATAAAATTCGACCAAAAGGAGGCCTTATAGTGGACAGCCTGGCGCCGGCCCAAGCATCGAACCGTCGCCGACCTCAATCAGTAACCTAACCGACCCGAAGGCACCGCACAACCGGCGTACGCTTCAAGGGCCCTAGCCTCGTGAAACCCACCTAAAGCCAACCCTAGAGTAAGAGGGTCGGGATGCATATCATAATAATTTGTATGAATATATATATATATATTTATTTGAATGATTGTATGTGCTTTAGAATTGTGATTTATAGGTTAAAAGGCTTAGTTATGCTTATTGAGTAGAAAGGGTAAAATGGTAATTTTGCTTGAGGTCCGAATAGGAAGATAACTTGAGGATTAAATAAGAAAAATATGTGGGTGAGAAAATAACAACAACAGTTGTTGTGGTTTAGTGGTTAGAGCTTTGGAATTAATCTCTAAGGTCATGAGTTCAAATCTCATCATTTAAGTTTTATCATGATTATCTTAATTAAGTTTGATTTTTGTTCTTGCATTCCATAAAAAAATAGGGATGTTTTCTTGGGGGAGACATGAAGAGAATGTCCTAATCTTATCATTGTGTCCTAAAAAGAATTCTGGAGGAATTCTTGTCCTTTTTATTACCTTTAGCTTTGTCCTAGCATTTTCATAACTCAAATGAACCAAAATCCACTAAATCTTTTCTTTTAAATTCCAAAAAATTCTGTGATAATTTCTCATCCTTGAATTTCGAAAATCAATCTTGGAGGATGGAGGTTGGATGAAAATAGTAGGGGAAATAGGAAGGGTTTCTAAGAGAAATCAATCACCATGATAGAACCTTCAAATTCACCTTCGTGTTGTTCATATTTTAGTGAAGGAAAATCTGGAAATTTTCCAGATTTTTTTGCAGGCCATCTCTTTAAAAAATTCAGCCAGTAAACCCACTCATTTTCTACCAGAAAAATGGTCATATCATGTGGCTGGAAGGCTGGAAAATCTGTACAATTTTCGGACTGCACAAACTCGTGCAAAACCAGGAAAAAATTCTGGGCATTTCGCGAGTTTTCAATCAAGAAAATGAAGCTGTTTTAGTCCATTTTCAAGCCAGCAAAACTCCTCTGTATTTCTCCAAAAAGAAGGCTGGAAAATCACCTTTGAAAGACCTTCAAACCCCCTCAAGAGCCAGCTGCAAATCGGGCTGAAGAAGTGCGAAAATTCTACACAGAAATTCTTCACAAATCTTCGAAACTTTGAAGCACTTGCAACAAGAATTTCTCCAGCTATGCTTCCTTCAATCCTAGGCCGAAAATCACCCTTCAACTTCTGAAAAATTAATCCTTGTTCAGCCATGGACTGAACATCATTGACCTTCACACTTACCTTGAATACATGGACTCCATAACCACACCTCAAAACCCTCCTAAGATTACTCTATCCAAACTCTTTTTGAACTTCAAAATAATTCCAGAATTTTACTCCATTAAATCACTCTTGCATCAAACTAATAAACCAGAATTTTCTCTGCCATCATAGACTGCATTTTGGCCAGCCTTTTGTCAGCTTGCACAAAGTGTGGCATTCTGACCGTTATTTAGTCATGGGGCCCAACGTGTGGTTACCCATGGCTACCCATTTGAGTGGTTGTATTTATTGTGCACATGTGTGGTTTGAAAAGCTAAACACCACTCTTAATTTCAATACTTATTTAATGCTTGCCAGCACTTTTCTTTATGAAATTTTTACAACTTGCATACATGAATTATTTTACCTGAAACTCTTAAAGCACACACGGGCTTACTGAGATTTTTATCTCACCACCTTTTATGCCATGTTTTCAGGAAGATCCTGTTGTGGATGTCATTAGCTAGATTATTGCCTATGCTTTGAAGACTCATGTTATTTTCTTTATGTGACGTTTTGAGAGATTGTTGCAAACAATTTATTTTGGATTTGTACCAATATTTATCTTTTGGGTTGTAATAAGTTTAATTTTAAAGTCTTTATTTTATTTTGTTCTGTGTAACATAGTTATAAAGACCCCTTGTCCTCTGGACGGGGCGACATCCTCGGCCCTGATGGGCCTAGGTAGTGGGGTGTTACATAGCCAGTGCTGGCTTCGGCCTGGGCAGCCTCCGCGTTTTTTATGTTTTTTCCGATTTTCTCCAATTTTAAAGTGTTTGTAAAGACTTATTAAGGCCCTAAACAATAATAGAACCTTCGGGATTAATTAGCTAGGGTTAAGGTACTATAAATAGAATCTTTAGTGATTTGACAACACAATTCACACACTTTATTCAAAATTTGAGAGAGAATCTTGAGAGGCCCTAGCCTCCTTGTTCATCTTGTTGAAGACCATGCTTAAGGATCAGTCTTCCTTATGAATGAGTCTATAAATCTTTTGGATAATCCAATGTGGTTTTTTTGAATGGGTCTTAGTTGCTTTTCTCTTCTAAGGTTTGTTTGAATTCCATTACTTAGGCGCCTATTTTCTCTACTCTATTTGTTCTTGTTTGCCTTTATTGCTTCAAGGACATTAGGGTGAGATTATAGTAGAACTTTCTACTATTTTTGAGGGTCTTTGAAGCTTAGTTCTTTAAGGGTTTGATAGAGGGTAGGTTGTTATTTCATTTCTCCTTTTGTCTCAAGAAGAATCTCTGTTTTTTGTCCTATTGGTTGAGCTAAACTCCTTACCAATTAGACCACCCACAACACCAAGAAAAAGGCCACTCAAGATCATATCAAAGAGTTTAGTATCAGAGCAAGAAAAGCTTTGATTCCAATCAAAGTTTGAAAGTAAAAAAAGGAGCCCTACAAAGTTGAAGAAAAAGAAAACAGAGAAAATCCCGTAACTCAAAAATATGCTCCAAAAATGTCATAAAATCTTTGTTATATCTTGATTTTTCTTTTTGAAAATTTCTCCTTGATGTTAATATAATTCTTGAGGACAAAATTTTCTTATATTTGTGGTGAAATTTTGCTTGAATATGGGTGAAAATATTAGTTGTTCTTAAGTGACGGGATTGCTTCCATGGTGTTAGATAAATGTTCCATGTGAATGTTTTGGGCTATAGTTGGGATCTTTGATTCTTAATTTTCATTCATTGGGATATTAGGACTTAGTATATTACTCTATTATTAAATTCCATGCTCAATAAACTCAACTTTAATAGTGCACACTTGTGATCATTTTGTTCTTCACAATTCTAGTTCTAGTTAGTCTTGTTTCTTTGTTCTTGCTAACTCTTATTTGTTTCTTGATTAGAAGTGTTTCCTTCTGTGTCTAAGTGTTTGTTCTTGTGTTGATTGAGTCCATATTTCTTGAAATTCTTAATTAAAACTAGATTGTTTGAGCTGTCCAATAAGTGTTTGTTGAAATTCCCCTAAGACCCCCTAATTGGAAAAATCCATTGATTTGTGTGATTCACTAAGTTGGACTAAATCTTAAGCTATTGGGGAGAATTTGAATTGAACAAAAAGGCTTGAGTATTCAGAAAAAATGCAAGAGGGTGAGACTATTACTAAAAGAGCTTAAGAGAGCAAACACGAGCATGGAGTGATCAACCTTGAGAACCAACACGCAAGGAAGTGAATTGAGGATCTATTTTTCTTTTCTAATCTTTTTTGTTTTGCAGGTATAAGTAAGTAAATATTCCATCACCATGGCCTATGATCAAGAGATTTCTAGGCCTAACCCAAGTGGACCTAGTAAACCTCAAGAAGAACAAATTAATGCTAGGGGTTTACGTGAAGACTTGAAAGCTATGATGAGGACTATGTAAAATGAGTTCCAAAACATGACAAGGGACTTGATAAATTATCTTGGATAATCTTCTACCGTTGCACAAAGGAGAGGCCAAGAGTGATTTGAAGTACTTAGCCCTAGGATGAGGGATGGCGATGCCCATACCCCTCCGTTAAATGCCCAACAAAGGGAAGAGTGGGATGAGCACTTAATCGGGGGATTCCAACAAGCTCTTATGAGAGGGGGAAGACTTGGTATGAGAAGAGAATGATGTAGGAGCCAAGGAAGGAATGGTGGGAACAACCTAAGGGTGTTAGAAAGAGAGTTTGAGGGAGTTGATGAATGGTATGAGGGGGAACAAATTGATGCCCTTGGGGAACACCATAGAGGATGCGGCAATAGAAGAGGAAGTAGAGAAGGAAATGCTGAGGAGAGGAAGTTGAACCATATTAAATTGAAAGTGCCCATATTTTATGGCAAGAGTAACCCCGAAGCATATTTCGAGTGGAAGAGCAAGATGGAGATCTTCTTAGAAAGTCATACCTATAGTGAGAGGTCAAATGTGAGGTTGGCTATTTTGAGATTTTAGGAGTATGCTTTGGTTTGGTGGGAGCAAGATAGTGCACAAAAGAGATAAATGGGAGTGGAAACCGTGGCTAGTTGGAATTTATTGAAAGATATGATGAGGGCAAGGTTTATACCACACCCTTACTACAATGATCTTTACCAAATGCTCCAATCACTCAAGCAAGGGAACAAGAGTGTGGAAGATTATCATAAAGAGATAGAAGTAATGTTGATAAGAGCTTAAATCAATGAAGATCCTAGAGCAATGAGGGTAAGGTTCTTGGGAGGATTAATTAGGAAAATTTCCAATTTGGTAGAATTGCACCACTATGATCGATTGGAGGATATGGTACATGCCGCTATGAAGATTGAGAAGCAATTAAAAAGGAGGGAATTTACTAGACCACCACTTCCAAATCCCAGTACTACTAGCAAGATGCCAATCATGAAGGATGAAGTCCCTAAGTCATTTTAAAGGGACTTCAACAAACCTAGAGAGGATTGGAAACCTAGAGAAGGTTAGCATAAGGACAAGGAAAAAGCTATGGAGAGGCCACAAAGGAATAGGAATATCAAGTGTTTTAAGTACCTTGGATATGGACATAGTTCCCATGAGTGTCCAAGCAAGAGAATGATGTATACTAACCCCTACTGTGAGATTTCTACCAATGAAGAAGAAGAGGGAGAAAGGTACCATGAAGACCAAGAGGGAAATGGGGAAGAGAAAAGTGATGAAAGGGAAGTTGTTGGTCAAGAATACTCTTTAGCGGGAGTCACAAGAAGGTCATTGAATTCACAAGCCATTGAAAATTAAGATCACCAACAGAGAGAGAACATTTTCTATATTAGGTGTCTACTCAACAAGACTCCTTGTAGTGTCATTGTGGATAGTGAGAGTTGCACTAACGTGAATAGTGCAAACTTAGTTGAGGAATTGGACATGAGTTGGATTAAACACCCCAAGCCCTACAAAATTGCAATGGTTGAACAATAGCGGGGAAATAAGAGTAAACAAACAAGTTTTGGTGTCATTTGAGATGAGGAAGTATAAGGATATTGTGCTATGTGATGTGATACCTTGCAATCGGGTCCCTTACTCCTAGGGAGGCCTTGGTAATATGATAGGCATTTCAAATATGATGGGAGGAAGAATACTTATTCCCTACTTAAGGAAGGAACTAAGTTTATCCTTACCCCCATGGCCATTAGTGAGGTGAACAATGATAAAAGAATCACGAAGGAGAAAAAAAATAAGAAGGGAGTGCAAGATGGCAAGCAAAAACACGAAATTGAGATAAAAGAACAAGGGAGGAAAGAAAAAGTGTTGAGAGAGAGAATAAACAAACAAGTACCTTTGACGATTAAGGATAGGAGTGAGCAAGGACAAGAGAGGTGAGGTAAAAGAAGAGTGAATTTCATTGCAAAAGAAAGTGAGATCATAGAAGTTATAGAAGCTAAGGAACCGGTTATTCTTTTTTTATGCAAAGGTTCTTATGTTTCTACTAATGATTCTACAGTGTCTTTGCCTAAGAAAATTGCAGCTATTCTTCAATAATTTGAAAATGTTTTTCCAAAGGAGGTGGTCAACCGAATACTTACCTAATTTTTACGAACCATAATTAAAAAGAACTTGAACAATTGGGAGGAATACTTGACACACCTTAAGTTTGTTTACAAAAGGGCTATTCAATCTACCACTTCTTATTCTCCTTTTGAAATTATGTGTAGTTCTAACCCTATAACTCCTTTAGAATTGGTTCCCTTGCCTATAGGAGAACGAATGAACCTTGATGGAGCTAAGAAGGCGATAATTGTGAAGGCACTCCGTGTAGATGAAGGCAATGATTTGGAGACGAATCCATTCCAAGGAGGGGGGAGATGATAAGACTCTACTTCATCATGGAAGTCAAGATCAATGAGGGGGAGGCGTGACCATGCAAGAACAAGGAACGATGACAAGATTTGGGTCCAAGAAGCTTCAAGTTGATTTCCAATTGCTCATAAAACCATGCTTGAGGAAGGAAGAGGGTTGGAAGGTTGAGGAAGCTAGCCAAGAGCTCATTTTTTATGAGAGCAAGAAGGACCCCAACAGGAACTCAAGCCGACAACAAATACAGCCAACATTCGACCAAAAGGAAGCCTTACAGTGGACAGCTGGCACTGGCCCAAGCATTAGAATCGGCGCTGGCCTCAATCTAGAACATGATCGGCCCGAAAGCAGTGCAGAACCGGCGCCAGCTTCAAGGGCCTAGCCGATGCTGAGCTCCGGCACGGGCAGCCGCCGCGTTTTTGATATTTTTTCTAATTTTCTCCAATTTTAAAGTGTTTGTAAAGACTTATTAAGACCCTAAACTCTAATAGAATATCAGGGATTACTTAGCTAGGGTTAGGGTACTATAAATAGAATCTTGAGAGGCCCTAGCCTCCTTGTTCATCTTGTTGAAGACCATGCTTAAGGGTTAGTCCTTCTTATGAATGAGTCTATAAATCTTTTGGATAATCCAATTTGGTTTCTTTAAATGAGACTTAGTTGCTTTGCTTTTCTAAGGTTTGTTTGAATTCCATTACTTGGGTTCCTATTTTCTCTATTCTATTTGTTCTTGTTTGCCTTTGTTGCTTCAAGGATAATGGGGTGAGATTATAGTAGAACTTTCTACTATTCTTGAGGGTCTTTGAAGTTTAGTTCTTCAAGGGTTTGATAGAGGGTAGGTTGTTATTTAATTTTCTTCTTTAATTTTAAGAAGAATCTCTGTTTTTGGTCCTGTTGGTTCAGCTGAACTCCTTACCAATTAAACCACCCACAACACCAAGAAAAAACCCACTCAAGATCATATCAATGAGTCTAGACATTATATATATTTACTCTTTTGGTTTTTGTTATAAAGACCCCTTATCCGGGTAATTGGACAGGCGACAAGCTGGTGTTGATATACTTCCACTGTAATCTTTAGTAGGGGTGTTACAAGTGCTACCGAGTAGAGTATGGGGGAAAAAAAAAAGAAGACAAATGCTCATTGGCGATATGATTATTTCTAAGAAGGTTGCAGCAGAGTGGTCAGAGTTAGAGGAGAATTAGACATTGCATCCAATCCTAAAAAAAATGTAATTTCAAAACTAAGCAACAATATGACTAACCATTTAAGGCCATTATATATCAAAGCCTATCTAAATGGTTGTCCAGTTAGTTGGGTGTTCATTGATGGGAGAGCCATCTTGAACGTGACGCAAGTCGACATTTTAAAGAGGTTGGCTAAGATAATTGATGATTTGATGTTGACTAACATGTAAATGACTAATTATATAGGAGAAGTAACAGTTGTATTAGGAATGCTCTCAGTAGAGTTAATTGTGAGAATAAAGACAAGTTCGATTGCTTTTTTTTGTAGTTAATGTCCAATCCTCCTACTCTCTTCTCCTGGGTCAGGATTGGAACTATGCTAACCAGTGTGTGCCATCTACTTTACATTAAGTGTTGATGTTTGGGATGGAGATAAGGTGGAAACAATGCAGGCTGACCCAAATCATTTCAAAGTAAAAATGAGGATATTAGAAGCCATATTATACTCTATATTTTTTAAGCCACTTAAATTTGCCAATAATAAATGCATAGCTTGCCTCATATTAAAGGATGGATTCCACTTGAAGGAATGGCTAATTCTACGATTACAACTATAAAGATCTTCGATCAGCTAGAAGCCTATTCAAATTGAAACGAAATATTTATACTATTTGGTAGAAGATGATAAGCAGCTCTATGGCTTGGAAAACTCCTCAATTCGAAGAAAGGCTCCCAGTTTCCTGGTGCAAGACCCGTTAGTGAAGATAAATCTTGGCATCCTACAAGAGCCTAGATGTACTAAGATTAGGGCTTTATTAACTGAGCTTAAAATAAACTTGCTCATTGCGCTCATCTGGAGGTATAAGGATTGTTTTACTTGGGACTATCATGTCAAGCATAGATAAAAGTATTGTTGAATACAAACTGCCAATCAAACTAGGATTTAAACCCCACAAGCGGTTTAGCGAAAGTTTCGACCGGACATTGTTCCAAAGATTGAACAAGAGATTAAGTAGCTATTGAAGTATGGTTTCATCTAATTAGCCAAGTATCTAGAATAGAGTTTGCATAGATTTCAAAGGTCTTAATCTGGCCACCCCAAAGGATATGTATGTGCCCATCGCGGATATACTATTACACGCAATAGCTTGTTTTGAATATCTTAGATATATAGATGGTTATTCTGTTATAACTAGATTTTCACATCTAAAGAAGATATGCTATAAAATGGCATTTTGTTGCCCTGGTAGAATTGGTTTATTTGAATGGGTAGTCATATCTTTCAGATTGAAAAATGTAGGGGTAAATTCTAAAGGGCTATAAATATGATTTTCCATAATATCATCAGCCAAAAAATGGAGGTGTATATTGATGGTCTATTTGTCAAATGAACCGACCTTGGTAGACATATAACTGATTTGGAGTAGCTATTCATTCGTATAAAGCACCATAACCTCAAGATGAATCTCAATAACTATGACTTCAGAGTAAAAGTAGGTCACTTCTTGGGATTCCTAGTCCATCATAGGGGTATTGAAGTAGAGAGCTGCAAAACAAAGGCGGTGTTGGAAGCTAGGCCGCCGAGGGAACAAAAAGGAGCTGCAAATTCTATTAGGAAAAGTTAACTTCTTTTGTAGATTTATTGTCAATTCGATTGGCAAATTGAAGCTCTTCACAATGCTCATATGGTTAAAATAAGTTAATCGAGTTCATCTAAAGTAAAGAGTAGCAAGATGCCTTCAAATAAATTAAGGTGAGTCTTTCCAAACCCTCGGTCCTTACGCCTCTGAGGATTACTACACTGCCAAAATTGTATCTATCAGCCACTGAAGAGTTGATTGGCTACCTTCTAGCTTAAGATGATTAGGAAGGCAAAGAATAAGCTGTTTACTATCTCAACCAAGGACAGAATGATCTAGAAACCAAATATGTACCTTTGAAAAAGCTGTACCTCTCATTGTTCTACACATGTTGATGTGTGTTTTTTAGTGTTGGAGATATTATCGACAAAGGCCACAATCAATTAAGTTTTAAATAAAATGCAAAATACTAAAACTACACATATGGACAAGTATACCCATCATACAGTACATGGACTAGCAAGTATCATATTCACAGGTAATTAGTAATTACTCTTACTTTACTCTAATCTTTAGATAAAATAAAGAGATAAAATGAATAACTTATTAACCTAACATACTACAAAATATATCAAGTTTACACAAGAAAAGTCATAAGGATTATCAAGGGTAAGAATAAGGAAAAATTTATGTAAAGAAGAAATCATTCAAATTTATGTCAAGTAAAGAAGATACCTTTAAATCAATTTATTCCCAATTCCAATGCTAATATAAGTTTAACGAGATAAATTTCACTCTCACTTTATAAAATTAATATTCTTAGCTAATCAAAAGGTATCTCTACCTCCCTAATTAAATCTAAGAAGTATTAAGATCAACTCAAGTATATCCAGGAAGAAGTAATACAACTATTTCTAGGTGATATCACAAATGTGTCAATTTCGAAACAACAACGATATTGAATTAACTACTCCAAAATAACCAATTCAATTAAATAAAATCAAGTAATCAAACACTAAAGATAGAAATCAATATATCCAAAAGAAATTTAATACAAGAACATAAATTTATGGTTCATCTCTCAATCATAATTAAAAGTATAAATATTCCAAATTGTCAATAGATTATAAAGAAAATAGAAAGAAACCACTTATAGACAAGATTAGTTTTCTTCCTTGAAATCTTCTCGAACAGATTCATCTTCTTCTCCAAGAATTCCTTTAATCTTCTCTTGATGTGTTCTTTCAACTCTCTAGGAGTTCTTTAGTGTTTTTTAATCTTCTCGAAAGACCAACTACATTAGGGTTTATTATCCTTTTATATTGAATTTTCCCTTCAAAATTGTCTCAAAAATTATTTTTTGCGTCACATTTCTAAATCCAATCAACCTTGCTAGCACTAAAGGAACCGATGCTGCCTATTCAGTATTTTGCTCCATGCTTTGAATGGTACCAACCAGCTCTGGCTACTACTGCTTGTTGTTTGGACTCCAAAATTACTCTATGTCGTGCTTTATTTTTTAGAAAGTGTCCAACCTTGGCTCCTTTGAACCAACTAGCATCGTTACTCTTTATTTTGCATCTTTTTTAACCTTTAATGTGTATTTTTCACCATCTTTTCTTGTACCTTTTTATTCCACAAATCCTACACAAAAGATGGTAAAAGCAGGGAGTCAATGGTAATCTAATAATGAGCTAATGAAAAATATGACAAAAATGACTTAGAAAATATGGACCAAATTAGCCCCTATTAATTCCCGCATACTTAAGCCTAACTTGCTCTCGGGCAAACAATATATCAACAATCAAAATCCAACAAGCAAATAGCTAACTTTGAAAATAATTTTAGTGAATGTAGCTTACATAGAAAGATGTTATCCTTCCTTCAAATTAAGAATTCAACCCAACACTTATTCAATTAAGCTAATTTCATGTAAACTTGTGTATTAGGATATATATATAACCAAGATTATTGAAGTTGAGCTAAACAAGTTTATGTTCACTCAATATAATTCACCCCATTCCTTAAGTCAATAATGTAAATAATGTGATTCATATAAATTAGGAATAATAAAGCAATTCAAGTTCTATAATCTTCAAACTATTACAATCTGAGTAGTAAACTCCTTAAACACGGAAAAACACCCTCGAATTCTTTCAGGACCCATGCTAAAACATATTGTTAGGGACTTGATAGAAGGTCATACCTCAAAGCGTCGTACAATCTCCATTGATACGAAGAAAACTCCGTTGTCCGATCAGATCATATGTGCTGTCTCTGTGAACACCTTCTATAGTTACACACAACAAACTTCATTTTCAACTAAAATGTGCTAGCAACCTCAGAAAGAAAAATATTTTTTGGAGATTTTCTATTTTTTAGAGCATTAAATAGAGAGAGAGTTTTGTAACGACTAAGGTATTTACTTTATAATACCGAGCTTATATATAAAACATCTGAACTCTTAAAACTGCTAACCAATCTCCTTATTTGGTGGATCACATCTTTTGATATCGGTCATATCTTTATAAAACTGAATACTAAAAGATACGAATTATCTTACTAGATAATTTCGATAGTTACTGATTAATCTACCAAATTAGATACAAAGTATTTGGACGTCTTTCAAATACATTGAACCTAGATGCCTTTTCTAAATAAAATGTATCTTGACATACTTCTAGACATGATGAATTTAGATATATTTCTAGACATGATGAATCTAGCCACTAGAAAATAAAATAAGTTGTTTGCTTAATGTGTGACCCTGTAGGTTCATCTAATACTGTTAGTGTGCCCAAATCAAATTTATAAGGCTCACAAGTTATAAGCAGTTTCTAACAAAATATTATAACTACCCAAGTTAAAACGAAGATCCGTGATCTCTTTAAAGTAAACCAACATTCAATATTTAATTATTTTATCTCATGACATCCTGATTAAGTATAAGGCATGGAGCATGTCATCTTTATAAAGCTTAATAAACTATTTCTTGATTTATAAGTAAACCATTTAAACAAATGATATCAATATTTTAATTGATACATTTGAGCACGGCCGTGCAGTGTAACAATTTAATTCATCAAAAGGCCCATAGATATCTCTCTCAAGAATAAGATACAAATTCCTTTACTTTTATTCACATTCCTCTCCCTGACTTATTCTATATCTAACAATAGTCTTATTCAATTATCTACTTAAAAGATAACTTAATACTATGTAAAGATATAAAATCTACCAAGTAAGAAATAATGATGAATTCATGTCAAAGGACATATAATATCATAATTTGAGAGAGAAATACTTATGACATGTCTCATGAAGTACTTTCATAGTAGGTCATGTCCAATACAATGTTTCTTAACATCTATTTATGTTTTGAATTAATATGCCATATATCCATTACCAGTAAAACATAGCAATCAAGTCATAAATATACTATTCTTAATTTATTATTGTTCCACCAATAATAGTCGATTAGAGATATTTTAAAAATAGTTATTCTACTTGCTATAGGTTTTTACTATCAAGTCACGTACTTGATGATCATAAAGCAAAATATACTATTCATGAAAATAAATTCCTCTATTTATTGCAAAATTATTGAATGACAAATATAATAAATTTTGAATGACAAATGCAAATTGTTTAAGGGATAATTATTTAGAAGGGAAATAAAATTTATTCTAAGAGTCCAATTAGAATTAACTAATTAGTCTTGGGTTTTGATAAGGCCAAGAAAAGAAAATTAATTAATTAAGAGAATTGAGTTGGAATAAATTAATTAATTGGACTAATATATGTTGACATATATTAAAAGTGCAATTAGAATTAGTTAATTAGTATTGGATATTTAATGAGGCCTAGAAAAGATAATTAATTAATTAAGAAGATTGGACCAGTCTTGGATTATTTTTTGAGCACAGCACCTAGCCCATTAGGGCTTCATGATTTTTGGCCATTAGGGCTTAAGGAAGCCCTAGGCTAGCCAAAAATAAGGATGAGAGAAGAGAAAAACACATTGTTTTTAGTTTTTTTTTCCTCTCTTGAGTATGCCATCTCCTCTCTCTCTTTCCCCCTCTTTGGTTCTCATCCTTCTCTTCTTTCTCTCTTGGAGAGTGTTTTGATTATCCAATAAGGCACTTTTCACCAAGCTAATGCCAAGAGCAAGGTAGAGTCGTACTCCGGAAGATGAAAAGAAGTAACTTGGAGACGTTTGATGCGTTAGAGTAGAAGATTGGTAGGAAATTCCATTGAACAACAGGTGCCTCTTTCTCCCCTTCCAATGTAAGAAGTTCCAGCACAACCCATCCCCACATTGGTTAATTCGCGACCAGTATGACAAAGTAAGTACTTTCTCTTAGATGTGGCTTGGAAAAATTGAAAATTTTTTGCTGCGTTTTCTTTTTGATGTTTTTCCATAATCCTTTAAATGGTATTAGAGCCACTGTTTTCATCTAGGAGCATGTACTAGGGTTAAAATTGGAAAAGGTTATTCTTTTGCTATTTAAAAATGAATCTTGTGTGATTTCATGTGATTCCTCATATATTAGTTTCTAGAGTTCATGTACGCCTCGCAGTTGAGGCATAGGATCATGTATTCTAATTTCTCCCGTTGATTTTGTGGTTTTATGTAGATTCGATGGACGCCTCATAGTTAGAGGTATAGGTGCTTGTAAAAGCATGTTCTTTATACATGTTTTCCCATTTCTTTGTATTCTTACATTGTGTAAACTTTGGGGACTGGAAGGACGTGATTCTTGTTTCGTTTGAGGGGCGAAAGATGGTTGTAAAGTCTGGAAAGTTGTGAAACCCC
>JANUWF010000848.1:0-32203 GCA_026120185.1 Voacanga thouarsii | reverse complement strand
GATATGCATCCCAACCCCTTACTCTAAGGTTGGTTTCAACTGGAGTTTCACACAAGAAGGGTACAACAACAGGTCAAGCAATACTCATGATATTATAATAATTAGCACTTGCAATTACTCCTAGGTGGATAGGCGAATTTTGATTTGATTTTAATGATCTAATGCTAGTAGGGGCTCATCTTACAATGATTGATGCCAACTTACACAATTTATCCCCATCTTAACTATGAAGATGCATGTGTTATCTATTTTGGTTTAAAAGAAATATGCCTTGTATAGTCAATTCAGAAATTTTATATTGTGAATATTTTCTAGCTTCAACTATGGGCTCGACATTTATGCCCTTTGGCTCCTTGGTGAAGCTGGAAAAAAGTGAATAAAAGAGGGCCTCCATGCTATACACCACTAATATCCAAAATAGATCTTCATTCCTAGTTATTCTTTTTGGGATCAAGAAGCAAAAAAATATTCTTGATTCATCTATATAAATTAACATAAATTAACATGAAAATTGCTAATCAAGTAGCTCGCTGCTCATATAAGGCACTAACTGAGAAAAAAACAAAATTATTAACAGCTTTCTTCAACATGACATAATCAAGAAAAAAAAATGGTATGCTTCTAATCTTTGTAGAAACAAGCTTTAGCCCCAATATTTCATTGGTCAATACAATAGAAACAATCATACTTCTGTCTCAATTTATGAAGAGTACACAATAAAGCTGTAGTTATCATTATACATTAAGTGTCTCAATTAACCATTAAATAATGATTCTATTCTTGTAGCAGAAAATTGAACAATTAACATGATTTTTTTTTTCACAAAGAACTAGTTCCTAATATCATTTACTACAATGAAATATTAACATGAAAAAAAAATCAATGCAATACACATATATACAGAAACCTGAATTTATCTTTCTATCTACCCTTTAGAAATCAATCAACAGCATGCCCATGAATTTATCTACATAAAGGAATGCAAATAAAGCTACATTAATTCCAACTCGTCAGAAGTTTTCACCCACAAAAATTACACCAAACAATCTCAACGCAGCAAAACTTATCAAGAACTAAAAAACACTATACTTTTATTCAAAATCATGTTGGAATAACAAAACCCCAAATAAATCGCAGAGCAATTGGGGTCATAACAAAGAAGAAAACCCCATTAATAGAAACCATCTTTTGTTATGTTCCAATCCTTCCCAAAAATGACAAAACCATCTCTGTAAAGAGGACAACAATTCATCCTAGTACCTAAAATTAAACTCCTTTGTTTATTACTTAAAAAACATAAAAAGCCCACTGCTCAAACACATTACCGAACTAGATTGACAAGAAGAAGTAAGAGAAGGAACAAATAAAAAAAAACCAAAAACATTCAGAGGAATTAATGGGTTGACTAAAAACTAAAGTTTGAAATGCATAGAGGGAACTAACCGGTCAAATTTCAAGCAGCGGCAGAGTGGATAGAGGATGAAGAAGAAATACATGGAATGGAGGGAAAAAAATAAAAACATTAAGATCAATTAATCAGATAACTAAAAACTTGAGATTGAAACACAAAGAAGGAACCAATCCGGACGAATTTCAGCTTTAGTAGAGTGGACAAACGGTGAGGAAAAAATACACACAAGGACCTCTGAGCTAAAGAACAAAGGACCAGATGAAGCAAATAGCTCAGTAAACAAAAACTGGCCCTTATCAAACTTGCAATGTTTAGTTAAAATTTTAACAGCCACAGACGCCTTTTTGCCCTTTACACGACAAAGATGTCATAAAATATACAAAATCTTGTGTGGCGGAATCACATGTCATGAAAGGCTGAATTGAAGATAACAAATTAAAATTATGTCATTTTCATTTCACTATAATGACGCCAAAAATCAAGCATTATCGTAGGCGTCTATTATGACACTTTCTAGAAAGTGTCATGAAAAAAGTGTCGAGTATAGCCTATTTTTCTTGTAGTGAATGAAGTTGTTTCATATGAAAATTCAACTAAGTTGTTGATTGTAATGAATGAAGAATTGAGTCTCTCCATAAAAATAGAACTTGGGTTCTTGTAAAGCCGTCATTAGGAAAGAAAATTATTGGTTGCAAATGGGTCTTCAAGAAAAAGAAAGATACTCTCGGGGCTGATGATGGAAGGTACAAAGCAAGATTAGTTGCAAAGGTTATAGTCGGGTAGAATATGTGGATTTTTATAACTTATTTTCACATGATGTTAAACATGGCTCCATTTGTGTTTTGGTTTCTTTGGTTTCTATATATGATTTGGAATTGGAGCAGCTTGACATTAAAACAGATTTCCTGCATGGTAAGCTTGAGGAACAAATTTACATGAAATAGCATGAGAGATTTGAAATTGAAGGAAAAGAATACCATGTTTACCTTTTGAAGAAATCCTTATATGGATTGAAGCAGTTCCTATAACAAAGGTATAAAAGGTTTGACTCCTTTATGTTTAGTCATGGTTATTTAAGGAGCAAGTATGGTAGTTATGTTTACTTCTAAAAGCTACATGATAGTTCTTTCATTTATTTGCTTGCTTTATGTTGATGATGAAACATTGAAAAATACAAGATGCCATGCATGTGTGAAAATAAACCCGAGTAGAGCAAAGATACGGCACAACGAAAGGTAAAAATAGTACCTTTATGTGTCCTTTATCTATCCGGTCGAGAAGAAGAAGTGACAACTATGGGAGTGGCTACTTGTCTCGATGACAATTCCGGCGAGAAACCAGTGATCCGTCGGCTTCTCCTTGGCATATACGCGAAACTTTTCGCTTCTCAGAATATTCCTCCACCTAATCTATGTTGGTGAAACAACCTAGGCGAGGAATGACACTTCTCAAATCCTTGCTATTGATTAGCAAGATCAAGAAGAACACGGAAGGGTAAAGGATGAACTAGAGAGAGAAAACCAACAGAACACCTCTATTTTTTTTCACAATGTCATGAGTTTTGTTTTTCAGAACTAAACTACCCAACTTCTATCACGCCACCAGATAACCCAACCCCATTGTTTTGATATTTCAAATATCTGGAGGTTATCAACAGAAGAGGTTTTGGTTATCCTTAACCCTTCTGTACCATGAATAATAAAAGACCCTTTAGTCTAGGCTATTGGCCAAAATAATTTTTTTTTTTCTTGGACCCAATGAGCCCAAAAATAATAACCATTAATTATTTATTTTCTAGACCTATTAAAATAACCCAATAAATAATTAATGAGCCCAAATAAACAAAAATAATTATTAAGCCTTTTATTAACCAATTTAAGCCAAGTTAATTTTTCTAATTATTCAATCTGGGCTTAGGCCCTAAATAATTAATTAACTAGTTAAACTAGATAATAAATTTAATTTCTCTCGTTCTTTTATTTTATTCCAGTCCAAATATAAATTTAGACTTCCTGAATAAAAAAAAATCTTTTCATTATGACCATTTCCTAGACCTAAAATAATTAGGATTTACGGGCTATTTCGAGGACTAAAAAGACACATCACGTTGGCTACTAAAATGACCAAAATACCCTTAATATATAAATAGTTGTATTTTTCATATTAAATATTTTTTAATATCACCATAAGAAAATATTAACTCCAAGGACAATGTTGCATTAGCTATGTCTTCGACCCATAAGTGAAATGACTAAAATACCCCTCTACACACCGTCATTCATTTAGAGAGGAAATAGTGTACTAACACTTCTCTAAACGATATCTATCATCCTTAGGCTTCTAATCTAATGATCCATGACTTCTTAGAATATTTCAGCTCTCCAAGGGCGCTACCCTAAAGCCAGTATCCAAGTCATGTTCCCCAGGGCCTTGGATAATTAGATTATTCGGAAAACCACAATGGGCAATATAGTGTAGACACTATCTTATACAAGTCTGTTTTAACTAACTAGTCACATATATCCAACATATAAATATATTGATCCTTCTAAAGAATCTTAACTATAGTATATCAAAACATACGCTTCCACCTTCGTCAGACCACCAACTTATACTCAAACTGTAAAGTACAAGTCCACGTTGTAGCAGTAGTAGTCTCGGTTTTTGTCACATTGTACTTTTTAGAAACCACTACTACAGGTCATATTCTACGTATTCAAAATACGCTTATGTTATGAAATGAGTAGACTACTGATTGGCTAAAGGTAAGTCATTCCCTATTTAGAATTCATAATATAATAACCTTGCCATGATAAGAGTTCCATCCTCATCATCTAATTAAAAACAATAGTTTATGTTTTAAGTATCCTATGGTTCATACCTTATTGTGAAAGACCTCCATTCACATAAACCATTTACTTAAATACAATGGATCTTTTCTAATAAAATTGTGCACAAATATAAAGAAGATTTCACAAACAAATTTTGAGAAAAATATTTTCATTAATACAAGTTAAAATTACATAAAAAATCTAATCTAAGAGTGCATACATTCCAATAGAAGACATGCTCATTGCTGATAAGATTCTAGTGATCGATGTCTTGAAGAGATAGTTAAAGAGTGAACTTGACATGAAAGATTTTCAAACAACTAAAAGGATTCTTAGCATGAAGATCAAGAGAGATCAGGGTCTTGGAAAGTTGTACCTAACTCAAGAAAGTTACATTGAGAAGGCTTTGGAAAAGTTTGGCATGAAAAATGCACAACTGGAAAGTACTCTTTTTGCTAGTCATTTTAAACTTTTAGCTACTTAGTTATCACAGTCAAGTGAAGAGGAAGATTATATAGCATGGGTTCCATATTCTAGTGCAATCGGCATTATAATGTATGCAATGTTCTATACTCGTCCAGATATTATACAAGCAGTCAGTGAGGTTAGCAAATATATGTCTTGTCTGGGAAAAGCACATTAGCAAGCCGTGAAATGGATTATCAGATACTTGCAAGGTACTTCAGATGCTTGTTTGGAGTTTGGAAGAAGTAAAAACGCTTTGGTTGGTTTTTGTAGACTCTAACTATACTAAAAATCTTTACAGAAGAAAATCACTTACTGGCTATATATTTTGCATTAGAGGTTGTGCAGTTAGTTGGAAAGCTAACTTACAACATGTATTGCCTACTATTAAGGCAGAATATATGGCTTTGACTGAGGTAATAAAAGAAACCTTGTGGTTGAAAGGTTTATTTAGTGAGCTCAGTCTGCATAAAGGTGTAATTACAATTTATTATGATTGTCAAAATGCTATACATTTGACTAGATATCATATGTATCATGAGAGGATGAAACGTATTGATGTGAAGTTTCACTTCATTTGAGATATCATTGCTGAGAATAAAGTCTTTGTTCAGAATATTAACACTAAATAAGGCTTTAGGCATTTGGTTCTTCATGGTTCTTATGTTTTATATTATTGGTATTCAGTGGCTTAGGAACATTTTCCTAAAACCTTATAAATTATCTTCTTTATAGTGAAGTTTTATTCTACTTCCGCCTATGGACATAGGTCATTTGACTGAACTATGTAAGTCCTTGTATCTTTCTCTTTTATTTTTTTTTATAGCTATTTGTTGTTGTTGTTGTTGTTGTTGTTGTTGTTGTTTCTTCGTTATTGTTGTTGTTATTGTTGTTTCTTCGTTGCTATCGTCATGTCTGGTTTTGCTATTGGAGTTTTATTTTGTTCCTAAAGCTTATCCCGAACTTTATTAGGAGCTAACTTTAATTATTCAAAAATACCTTAGAGTTTTGATTACTTTGACTATGATGATAAAGCATAATATGAGTATTATCTATAGAAGATATGCTTGATTTTTGAATTCTAGTAGGATTATTCTTAGAACCAGAATCTTTAACAGATAAGGAATCATCATCTGGTTGTCCATTAGAGTATTGTAGATCATCTAACTGCACTGTTTCTATCCCTTGTTGACCCTTCGGTTAAGCATGGTGAGTAGGCGGTAACAGGTTACTATTCTTGCTCATATCAGTGCTAGTTTTTTTCACCCACTTACTTTGGCTTAGCTTATTAATGTTCCATGGTTTAGGATCATTAGATGAACAAGTTTCAAATTCATCATCTTTTGATGTTAGGCCTACTTTTGAAAATAAATTATAGCAACATATTGCCGAGCTTAGAAAGGTAAAAAGTAAAAATCAAAGAAGATAAAATCATCACATCAGTACTTTCCTATTTTAGAGCTCTGTATTGATTTAGTTGAGGATTCTTTTTTTTAATATGATGGTGAGGATTACACTTAAGTTAGAACTCGAAAAGGGGAAAATAGCATAGAGATCACATTGCCCAAGCACAGTATGATCGCTAGGCAGGCATCTAGGGGGTTTCGTTTTTAGTTTTATGTTGTTAGATGTATTTTTCCTTTATTTTTATTTAATAAAATCTCTGCACCATTTTGGTGGTTTTAAAAAAAAATGTTTTTTAACTAGACTAAGTTCTGTTGATCAATGTAGTGGTTTGTGAGGGAATTTCTTCTTCTTCTTCGTTTTCCCACCGAAGTAAGAACTTAGTTTTTTATGTTCTTGCATAGAAGGACCTTCAATGCCATGTGAATGAAATTTGTAGTATCTCCCTTATCATATATATTCCTAAATGACTTGTGAACATAGAAGATTAGTTTATTTATCATTTTTTTACCCCAGGGTTAATTTATCATTCTTTATCATTCTAAGAATGTCCTTATATAGTTACTAGCCTCTAATAGAAAGTTTTCTTGCTTGTCTGCTTTGGAGAAGATTAGACCATGGGGCCAACCATGAAAATTATATGCAGATTTGTAGTGTATTTAGGTTCAGTAGCAAGTTCCTTTTTTCATGTGGAAGTTCTTTAATCAACTTTTGCCATTAGACTCTATTCTGAAAGGTATGGGTTTCTCTTTACCCTCTTGATGTTAACTATGCCATTTAGATGAGGATTCTTTTCACCATGTCTCTATGGCCTATTTGGTTTCTTGGGTTGTCTAGGAGTATTAGCTAAGTCTTTAGCCGTATGGAAAAAATGGAGGCAAGGACTTTCTTTTCCTCATTTTTTAGGCTACTAGTGGAATTTGCTTGACCATGGTGATGGTGTTAGACGGCTTTTTTTTTTTTTTTTTCCTATTGTTGGATTCTTTGAAATGGCTTGAGTATAAGCAAGTATGATAGTAAGGAAATGAGTGCTACTGCTTTATACAGATGCTTGTTAATTTCATCTCTGTAACTAGAAGAGTGATTTACAAGAATGTTAGCAAACCAACAAGGCGATTAATTCCTGTTTCTTGGCGGAGTTTTTCTTGCACCTATTTGTGCTCGTAATGTTAATAGCAGTACTGTCTGGGGAGGACACTCTGGTTTGGAAGGAATTGTTAGGCAGTTTGATGATTCATTCATTTTTTGTTTTTCTCACTTCTCTAATCTTGGTCATAATTTCATAGCAAGGCTAGAGATTTTTCATTAGGTCTTAGACATTGTCTAACACTTGGAATTTAGGAGATTGAAGTACAATCTCACTCCTTGTTTCTAATTAATATGCTTCTTTGTTTAGTCAGATTCATGGTCCTCATATCACGAGCTTTAGAGAATCAGGATGTTAATGGTTTGGTTTAACAGGAACCATATTTAGCATGTTTTTCACCAAGCTAAGATAGTTGCTAACTCCTTATCTAAGTTAGCTTCTTCATCACATCAAACTATTTCCTTTTCATCTTTTAATAGCTTGCTAGCGTGTATTTGGAACTAATGTGTTTTAGCATCATAATCAATCATTGTACTTTACAAAGTGGTTTAGGTCCTCTTTTGTAATCTTTTATTTTTTTCAATAAACAAGTAGAGATCTACCTAAAATCCTACCAAGACGCTGGTTGTTTTGATTAATAATAATAGAAATAATAATTTATCATTCTTTACATTAATCAAAGCATCATAAGTAGTTAAGAATGGTCTATCAAGAATTAAAACCATGCCATCATAGTCCTCCATACCAAAATTACAAAATCAATGTTGAATATAAACTTCTCTATTTTAACTAACCCATTCTCAACAACACTTATATGATATTTAATCAATTTATCATCCAATTAAAGAGTCATCCTTGATGTAATACCCCGCCCAAAATCACCTTTGGGTACGGGGAAAAGTCATGCATTGCATAGCATCTTGCATTTTATGTGGTAGCTAGAATAATTTTATTTGCATGGATGCATGTGAATTTTTCCGTTGCTCTTGCATTTGAATTAATTGATGTGAAATAGTTGTGTTGTTAAAGATTTAGATAAGGGAGGTTTGGTCGAAGATTTGGAAGAATTAGTATTGGGGTGGTAAGAACTTCTTGTAGAAAAATTAGTATTGGAGTTGTTTTGGAATAGCGGGGAGGTTGGTGATTACCTTTGGTGACCCGAGTTCGAATCCTACCTTTTGTGAAGTTAGTTTCTCTTCTTGAAATTCTTTTCCTTAAACCATTTCTTATCTTGGCCGAAAAAGAATCTAGCTATCCTAGAGAAATTTTAGTGTTTTTACTCCAAGGAAATAAGTCTCTATATTTATTTCCTAAATTCAAGGACTTTGATGTGAATAAAGTTCACCTTTAATTTTCAGCTTGTGTTCCTTAGGATTTTCGAAAAAAACCCTAGCTAGTAATTAAAATATTAGCTTGATTTTAGCTAGATAGATGTTGCCATGGATAGGTGGAATTAATGAGTCCTTTTTCTAGTAGGAAATCTTGTTGATTTTAATCCTAGAATATTAACTAAAAATCTGGAAAAAAAAATTCGAGCAAGTGCCGCCACTTCTTGGAGGACTTTTAGCTCAATCCAAACTCTTCTAGGACTAGAGGAAATCCTATCCAAATCTTTGATAAAATCAGATTTTATTTCAATCCAAATTCAACTAGGATTTTCTTCCTTTTCCTAGCTGAATTTCGGCAGCTTTGTATCAACACAAGCTGTCTGAAATTCCAGCCCTTCTTAGCTACAATCCAACTCTGTAAATCCTAGCTCAAAACACCTAAATATTCCTCATCAATTCAGGGTACCTTAGCTACACAAAACCAGAATTTTATTCACACAAAATCACTGAAATTCGTCCAGCTTGTACACAGAAAATTCGGTCAGCTTTGTGCAGGAATTTCGGCCAGCCTTGAACTCCTACTCCAACCGAAATTCTGCACACACAACCCACTGAAAAACCCCAGCTGATCAAGCAATTTTCAGCATCCAAAACCCTCAATTTTCCTCTAGAAATTTTGATAGAATTACAGCAGCCAAAATAGTCCAAAACTTGTTACTCTTGCACAGAATTTTCGCACAGCTTGCACAGGATTTTTCAGTCATCAACATCCACACAAACTCTTCCTTGTTTGGCCCAAAATTCTGAACACATTCAGCCTTCTTTTGAGCAGTATTTCGGCCAGCATAGAGGAGTAAATTGTAGAATATTTTCCTCCACTACACCCTCCCAAATTCGGCCAGCATCAAAGGGCACAACAAGCTGAAATTTCGCCCTTGCTGTCCATTAGGAGTCTTTCTAAACATCACCATCTAACCCTAAACCAATATTCTCCAACTCTAAATCGTAGCAACCGTCTACCCTCTCCATTCTACAAGAAAATTTCAGCAACATCTCTCTACAAATTTTCGAAAACTCAAAAGCTATTCCAAGCAAAAATCGAACACACCTTAAGGTAAGCAAAAATCCTCTCAACCTCTTGATGTCGTTTTCTCTAATGATTCTTTTCTCTTTCTTCTACACTTAAATCACGCCCCATAGAGGCTGATTTCATCTTCTTCCTTAATTTTCGGGCAAGAGTAGCAAAGGAGGTAGCTTCTCTCTTCTTCTCAAGCGAACTCGGGACGATCACCATAGGAGCATCGAGACCTCATTACCCGGTAGTTGCAAGGTAAGGGAATACCCTCCCTTGATGCCGAAAGTAAAGCTTAATGGTGTTTATTAGCGAGATAAACATGTGGTCGTAGTATATGATCTTTGGGGATTGAATAGCTTACTTGGAATTAAAAAAGGGGATTGCGAATTGTTGTGAAAATAAATGAGATTAGAGCATGTTTGGATTAGTTGAGACCCTAATCATGATATTATATGATTTAGATCCGGAGGATAATTGAGAAGAGCAAGCTGTGATTTTTATCTCGTTATCTGAGGCATATCAAGTAAGTCCTTGCATAAACTCTTTTATTAAATGTTGTGAGGGTAAGTCCTTTTATAAACTGTTTTGTTAAAGGTTGTGATTGCAAGTCCATGTTGTGAAGCTTTGTAAAGCTATTGTTAAACTATGTTTGCTTGGGTTGTAAATGTCGATATTTATTCTTTAAACGGTTTTGTCAAACTAACGATTTTAGCAAGAAAACTATTCTTTTCCTTAAATTTTTAGAAATCTCTTTTAAAGAAAACCACGTTTTACAAAGCCAAGGTTTGGAAATATTTTGAATCAGGAATTGACGGATATGTTCGTTGAGTACTCAATAAGGGTAGGCTAACAATACTAGTCTTGGAGAGCTCGAGTAACTCTTCTGGCAGGAGGCCACCTCCAGAAGATGAACTCTGCATGAAAAGGCGACAGTGTTAGTTGGTCAGGCCAGTCCGAGCTAGCATGTGTACCTGGTATGGTATCACTTATATTCCCGGCATGGACACCCGGATGGTTTTGTTAGGTGTAGAGATGGAGGAGTATCTCACCCGGTGAGCTGTACACTCACCTTGATCAGAACGCCCAACGTGTGGTAATCTGGTCCGGACAAGGTACACAAAGTGTGGTGCCTTGGCCATTTTGTTCTCATGGAGCCCAACGTGTGGTGACGTGACTGTTTATTCGAGTGGAGGATTTATTTTGTACAAAGTGTGACAATGAGAAAAACCCACTCCTTGCGAAAAGAGATTGTTTACGACTTGCCAAATTATTTCTACAAATGTTTTACACTTTGCATACACGCACTATTCAAAACACCATGTGCACACACAGGACTTACTGAGATTTATTCTCACACTGTTTACATCATGTTTTCAGGGGATAGATTATGCTGAGACAGCGGGGCTTTGACAGTAGAGGCTTTTGTTTTTTTTCCTATGTTGTTCTAGGAGACTTTTGTCGTTTATACTTCTGATCAATCTTTGTTTATTTCGTTTTGCTCCAAGTTGAGCCTGATATAATAAGAGTATTTCTTTATTTATCTAAGTTGATCCTTTTGGAGATTGCCTTTATATTTTATACCTCGTTCTAAAGACCCCTTGTCCTACGGGACGGGGCGACATCCTCGTCCTTTTAGGATACGTAGTCGTGGGGTGTTACACTTGAGGGTTTAAAGTCTCCTAATTCCAACATTTTAGATAATAAATATGACATCACATCAACACTCGAATCCAAATTAGCTAAGGCTTTATCAATATTCAAAGTGCCAATAGCACAAGGCATAGTAAAACTCCTCGAATCTTTAAGTTTTAGTAGGTGGGTTTGTCTATGATAACTATAGAGTCCTCCTTTCCCACCACAACTGATGACACTTCTTCCAACTTCTTTTTATTAGAAAATGTCTTCTTAAGGAACTTACATACTTAGAAACCTACAGAAGAGTGTTAATAAAGGGATTATTAATACTCAATTAGTTAAATATTTTGGCAAATGTAAGTAATTGGTCTTCTTACTTTTCTTCCCTTAGTTGTGAGGAGTGTGGAATGTATTGCTTGTATTTAGGTAGATAAGCCGTTTTGCTACTTTCTTCCTATAGGTCCTCCTTAGTCTATTTTTTCCATAGTTTCTCATCCTTTTTAGCCATTATATCCTCCATGTTTTTTGAGATCTAATACGAATCTAATAGTCTCAAGGCCCAAGGATCAATTACAATTACCTAGTGGACTAGTAACTAGATCGAGAGACAAACAATTTATAGAGGCTTTGCAAGGATTTATGTCCCACTAGCGACAAGAGTTGTCCATTAAAGATATTGAAGGCTTTCATAAGACCTAAACATCATTAAAAATCTTTATTTTGGAGATTTAAAAGCCCAAAGAGAAGTGGGGGCTTACAGGAGGCCTAAAGGATCATAATGAATATTTCAAAGATATTCTTTAGGACAAAATAATACTCCTCCTATTCTTTTTGAAAATTATTATAATTGAATATTTCTATTTTCTATAGGAAATTATTTTAGTAGCCTAATCTCTTTAGGTAATTATTCTAATTTCCTAATCATTTTAGTAATTTATTATTTTCCAAGAAGTCAAACTATATATAAAGATTTTTAACTATTGTAATAGGGTTGATTCATTCAATAATATAATTGTGTCTTTTACTCTCTTTGGGGGAGTCCTTTCATGTGTTTTTTAGTAGACTAAGATATCCTTTTTGTAGCAGAGGATTAATCATCCTTTGAGTGATATCACCTAGGGTCTTGTAGTGCTTTGCCTATAGGGTTCGTGGTTGATCAAATCAACTTGTAACTTGGGATTTTGGCCCTATCTTGATCGAATGTGGGTTTACAAGCCTTTGGCTTATGGGGATTCGTATCATCTTAGTATCAAAGCTAAAGCTCCCTAATCCAGGTCTATCTTTTTTTATTATTATTATTTCTTTATTCCTCAAAAAAAAATTATTCTTTTACTTTAAAAAGATAATAAATAATTCATTTCTTGAAACACCTAATTGATTGTTTAGTACCTCGACTTTATCTGTTAGTTATTCTCCTGGCAAGTCAATTCCTACTCTTGATTCTTAGAACAGTTTAGGCATTACTAAATTGAATAGTAGGGTGTGTCATTCTTTGTATGATTTTCCTAAGCACTTAGTCTTCCTAGGAGCCTAAAGAATGAACTAAAGTGGTAAAAGACAGAAGGAAGATTATTATTTCAAAAGCCATTAAAAAGAGTGCATACACAAGAAGAGTGCCATCTTTTCAAGCGTAAACACATGAGCTTATGTGTGTGAGGAAATATTTTTACCAAAAATTCTTGCCGGTATTTAAACATGTCACAAGAACATAACAATAATTTTAAGAAATAAGAGCAAACTGATTCTTCTAAAAAGGAAGAGATGAGCTTGCTAATGGCTTTGGAGCAAATCCAAAGACAACTTGTGATAGGGGCTAAATTTATCATTATTTTCCTAGTTATTTGAGGCTCTTTTGAGATAATTTTAATGTAATAACTAGGAATATTCCTTCCCATTTGATATTTTACTTATGAAAAGTATTTTGGATGAATTTGTGCAGAATTGAGTAAATTTAGAGCAAAAAGTGAAAGATTCCATATTGTACCCGGCGCCAGGTCTAGTTAAGGCACCAGGCTCCAGGTCTGTTCTGGAAAAGAACAATTTTTAGGAGAAACTAGAATTGACCCGGTGCCAAGTGGGTTGAAATTACCCGACGACGGTCCACTCGTGCGAGAGGTGGCAAATTTTCTTTTTCAGATCAGATTTTGGCAATTTCAGTTTAATTCTTTTGGGAACTCTTTCAACCATGGAAAAGGATTCTTGTAAGCACTTTTTGGCAATTAGAACTCATATAAATACAAAAGAATAACTTTGTACAAAAGAGTTTTCATAGTTTTCAATTCTTGAATGTAATATCTTTAAAAAAACTCCTAGAGAAATCCCAAGATTTAGGAGGATGAAAGGAGAATTCTTGGAGAAGAAAAGGAGGTCGCTCAAGAAGGTTTCAAGGAAGAAGAAGAAGGCTTACTTGTCTATGAGTGGATTCTTTTTCTCTTCTTTGTAAATTATTAACAATTTGATATTAATGTTTTAATTGTCTTTAAATGATATTCTTCTAGATTTATGCTTTTGTATTAATTTTAGTTCTTTAATCAATTCATTACTATTCTTGGTATTTTATTACTTGAGCATAATATCTTGTTGGATTGATTAATTCTCTTCTAATTAACTTGCAAAATGATATTATGAGAGAATGGTCAACTAATTAATTCAATACTAGTTATTCTTAACTTGCTTAAAAAAGAGGTTAAGGGTAAAGACTAAGTAATCAAAGATGGGTTGATGATTGATAGAATATAGATTCATTGGCTAATTTCATACTTAAATCACCTAGAATATGGGGATTTGTATAATGATTGATTTTAATGCATCTTTTAGGTAAATTAGTTTAAACATAATATATTCACTAATTTAACTAGAAAATAGTGATTCCATAGATTGCAAACAAAGTGGGTCTAATTTAATTCTTCATGATGCCAAGATAATAATTAATTGAGAGAATAGCTAGTCAATCATTATTGTGTATTCAAGGATTTCTATCTATTTACATGTTTTTTCTCCTTATTCTCACTCCTTGATTATCCTAGTGACTTTTCTTTTATGACTTGATTTTCTCTAGTATATTATGTCTTTTCTCTAGCTATTCTCTCAATTAATCATTATTGTATATTCAAGAATTTCTATCTATTTACATGTCTTTTCTCCTTATTCTCACCCCTTGGTTTTCTTGTGTGACTTGATTAATTGAGAGAATAGCTAGTCAATCATTATTATTTATTCAAAGATTTTTATCTATTTACATGTCTTTTCTCCTTATTCTCACTTCTTGATTTATCCTTGTGACTTTTCTTGTGTGACTTAATTTTCTCTAGTATACTATGATGGTATTTTATTTACCTTTATTCTTTTATTTTATTCACTAAACAATAAAAATTTAGGTAAAGTAAGATGGGAGTCTAAGTTTTTGTGGATTCAATACTTGCTATTCCCTATACTATATGATGGGTATACTTGCTCGTAGTATGGTTTTAGTGGTTAGCATTTTATTAAAGCTTGATTGATTGTGTAATTTGTTGGTAACATTTTCTACACTAAAAAACACGCATAAACTTACTTTCATGAATGGTAGATTGGATTAGATGGAAAATGCACAGCCTAGTGGAGCTAGCAACTCTCGTTGGACTACTAGGAGAGGAACTCATAAGAGGGAATAAGAATTTGGAGATAATCAGAAGAACGAATGTTATGAAGAAGTAGACACAAGAAGACGTTAAGGTAGACCAACGGGGGGAAATATGGAAGATGCCAACATCGGATCTATCAAAATGAAAATTCCTTCATTCCAAGGGGAAAATGACCATGAAACCTATTTGGAGTGGGAAAGAAATGTTGAATTAGTATTTGACTGCCACAACTACTCCAAAAAGAAAAAGGTAAAGTTGGCTATAGTTAAATTTTCTCATTATGTTGTTACTTGGTGGGATTAAATAATTAAATCAAGGAAGAGAAATTATGAAGATCCCATTGAAACTTGAGATGATTTAAAGAAAATAATGAGAAAAAGATTTATTCCTTCACATTACTATAGGGAGCTTTATCAAAAGCTCCAAGCACTTACCCAATGGAACAAAAGTGTAGAGGACTATCATAAGGAGATAGAGATGGCCATAATTCGAGCTAATGTTGTCGAATGTAGTGAAGCTAAATTAGCAAGATTCATACAAGGACAAAATCGAGACATTGCTAATGTGGTGGAACTTCATCATTACATAGATTTGGAGGAGATTCTTTACATTGTGATTAAGGTAGAAAAGCAACTCAAAAGAAGGGGGAAAATCAAACCTTCATTCAATCAATCCACTTTATCTAAAACAAATTGAAAAATGGAAGATAAGGCACCAATCAAAGAAACTCCTAAGAGCAAAGGTAAATCCATTGAACTCCCTAAAAGAAGTTGAGAAATTGTTTATTTCAAATATTAGGGATAGGGACATGTATCCCACGAATGTCAAAACAATCGAGTAATAATGATCGAAAATAGAGAATTGGTAAGTGATAGTGAAAGTGATGACTCCATGCCACCTCTTGATGATGGTGATGAAGATGAAAGTATTAAATATCCAATGGATGTAGAAGCCCTTGTGATAAGAAGAGCATTGAACTTGCAAATTAAGGAAGATGACGACAAGGTGCAAAGGAAAAATATCTTCCATACAAGGTTTTTTGTCAATGGAAAGGTAGGTAATTTAATTATTGATGGTAGAAGTTGTACTAATGAAGTTGGTACTACTCGTGTGGAGAAATTGGCATTACCTTGGATAAAACATCTTAAACCCTACAAATTGCAATGGCTGAATGACTATAGGGAGGTAAGAGTTACTAAGCAAGTATTAGTAACATTTTCCATTCGAAGGTACAAGGATGATGTCTTATGTAATGTAATTCCCATGCAAGCTGGTCACATCCTTTTAGGGCACCTATAACAATTTGATCGTAAGGTAGTATATGAAGGTTACATGAACACATATACTTTTGTACATGATTATAAAAAGGTCATCCTTGCATCCCTTACCCCAAAACAAGTGTATGAAACTCAAAAGGAAAAATAAAAAGAGAGTGATGAAAAAAAAAGATTTAAAAAAAAGAGAATAGAGAGTTTAAAAAAAAACAAAAAAAAAAGGAGGGGAAAAACAAGAGAAAAAAAAAAGTCAAAAAGAATTTTTATGCAAAGAGAGAGAAGTGATTGAAGCTATTAATGCAAAAGAACCTATGATCTTATTCCATTTTAAGGAATATTTTGTTTACTGCTAACACTCTAGACCTATCTCTTCCTAGTTCTTTTGTTCAGATACTACAGGAATTCGAAGATGAATTTCCCGAGGAACTCTCTCAAAGACTACAAATAATTAGGGGAATTGAATATCAAATTGATTTTGTTCCTGGAGCTATTATCCCAAACCGCCCTGCCTATAGAAGTAATCTTGAAAAAACAAAAGAGGTACAAAAATAAGTAGAGGAATTTCTAGCTAAGGGCCATGAAAGGGAAAGTTTAAGCCCATGTGTTGTGCCAATTTTGTTGGTTCCAAAGAAGGATCGTACTTGGCATATATGCATTAATTGTAGAGCCATCAACAATATAACAATAAAGTATCGCCACCCTATCCCTAGATTAGATGACATGTTGGATGAATTGTATGGTTCTAGTAGTTTTAGAAAAATTAATTTAAAATCTAGATGCCATCAAATTTGTATTAGGGAATGGGATGAATGAAAAATTGCATTTAAAACAAAATATGGGCTTTATAAATGGGTAGTAATGCCTTTTGGACTTACAAATGCACTTTACACTTTCACGAGATTAATGAATCATGTGTTGTGTGAGTTCATTGGCAAATTTGTAATTGTACATTTTGATGATATTCTGATTTATAGTAAATCTTTTGATGAGCAAATGTTACATGTAAAACTTGTTTTACTTGCATTAAGGAGAGAAAAACTATATGCAAATATTGGAAAGTGTAGTTTTTGCATGGACAATGTTACTTTTCTTGAATTTGTGGTAAGTTCTAGAAGGATTGAAGTTGATGAATCCAAAGTAAAGGCAATTAAGGAATGTCCAACATATATCAATGCTAGTGACGTAAGAAGTTTTTATGGTTTGGCTAGCTTTTATAGAAGATTTGTTAAAGATTTTAGCACCATTACTACACCCCTAATTGAAGTTATCAAAAAGAATATTAGTTTCAAATGGGGTGGTGAACAAGAGCAGGCATTTCAAGAGCTTAAAGGTAAGTTATGTACTATACTTTTACTTGCATTACCAATTTTGATAAAACTTTTGAAATAGAATGTGATACATTGGGAATACGTATTGGAGCTGTTATTGCAGCAAAGAAGGCCAATTGTATACTTTAGTATGAAGTTATCTAGAGCTGCATTGAGCTATCTAGCACATGATAAGAAGTTGTATGCTTTGGTGAGGACATTATAAACTTGGCAACAATATCTCTAACCTAAGGAATTTGTAATCCATTCAAACCATGAATCATTGAAACACTTAAAGAGACATGGTAAGATTAACAAATGACATGCTAGATGGCTTGAATTCATTAAGACCTTTTCATATGTGACAAAATACAAGTAAGGTAAGGAGAATGTTGTTCCTGATGCACTCTCTAAAAGGTACACTCTTCTTAACACTCTTAAAGCTAAATTACTTGGGCTTGAATATGTTAGGGAGTTGTATGAGAAAGATAGTAAGTTTAGATCTATCTTTAATACTTGTGAAAAAGGTGCTTATGGATAATTTTATAGGGGTTAGAATGTATGCCTTCTAGACTAGATTTCTGATGTAAATATCGAATTTATTAATAAAAGACTTTATTCTCAAAATTTTTTTGTGAATTTACATTTTATTTGTACACGATTTGCATTTGAAAAAGACCCATTATGTTTAAATAAGTGATCCATGTAAATGGTGGTCTTTCACAGTAAAGTATGGACCACGGGTTACTTAACATATAACGTTTGTTCTTAACCGATTGATGAGAATAGAAATCTCATCATGTTTAGATTATTGTGTTATGAATTCCAAATAGGGAATGTATTACCTTTAGCCAGTGAGTAGTCCACTCACTTTATAGCATAAGCGTATTTCGAATACGTAGAACATGACCTATAATAGTAGTTTCTAAAAGTACTATTTAGAAGAAACCTAGGCTACTATTGCTACAACGTGGACTAATACTCTACCGCTTGAGCATGAATTGGTGGTTTGACGAAGCTAAAGGCATGTACGTTGATATATTGTAGTTGAGGTTCTATCGTAGAGCTAATATACTTGTATGTTGGGTATTTGTGACTAGTTCGTTATGATAAACTTATACAAGATAACTTCTATGCTATATCACCCATTGTGACTATTCGAATGATCTAAACATCCAAGACCCTAAGGAACATGACTTGAATGTTTACTTTAGGGTAGCTCCCTTAGAAAGTGAAAACATTCCAGGAGTCGTGGATCATTGGACTAGAGGTCTAAGGATGGTAGTTGTCTTTATAGAAGTGCTAGTATACTCTTTCTCTCTAAATGTATAGCGATGCATAGAGGGGTATTTTAGTCATTACACCTATAGGTCGGAGACTTTGCTAATGTAGTATTATCCTTGACGTCATTATTTTCTTATGGTGATATTAGAAAATATTTAAAATGTAAAATACAGTTATTTCTATAGTAGTGGTATTTTGGTCATTTTAGTAGCCAAGGCGATGTATCTTTTGGTCCTCGGAATAGCCCATAGGATATCCTGATGATTTTAGGTTGCGGGATTGGTCTTGTATAAAATGAATTTTATTTTATTTGAGTAGCCTAGTTTATTCATTGGGCTAGAATAAAATAAAAGATCCTAAAAGGGAGAATTATATATATTGGCCCATTTGGGTTATTTAATTAATTTAATTATTGACTTGTATTAGTCCAAAAATAATTAAATTGATTTAAAGGCTTAACCCAATAAACTGGGCCAAGGCTTGAGGTTTATATTGGTTTATTTAGGTTATTTAATTAATTTAATTATTGAGCTTGTTTTAGTCTAGGAATAATTAAATTAAATAAATATTTAACCTAATGAACTAGGTCATAGGCCTATAGGCCTGGTTAATGGCTTAACATGACATGGGCCTTAGGCCTTCTCTAATTCTGCCGCCTCTATTTGATTTTTGAATACCCGGGTAATAGCCTATTATCAAGGAGTTAGGATTCAAGTGAATAGAAGTAGTTTTACACAAAACGTTCGTTTTTTTTCCCTCAAGCTTTTCTTCTTCTCTCTGGAGACTGTGTTCTCTGTGCTATTCAATAGCAAAAATAGAGACGCGAAACCTTTTTGATTAATACTTGATAGCATTCAGTCAGAAAAGAAAGATCACCTTCTTCGTTCTTAGCCTTCACCAGGCTTTCAAGCACAGGTTATATTCTAAAAGACCCGAAGCATTGCGTTGATTCCCAGATGGAGCCGATAACTTGTGGAATAACAGCCTAAAGAAAGGATCACAGAACCAACAGTGATTCAGACAAGATCACCGGCACCTCCTAGACAAACGATAAAGCACATAGGTAAAAAAAATATAGCTCTTCTATTGTTTTTCTGCATTTGCTCTGTTCTACGACATGCTTCTGTGAGTTTCATTTCTTGCCATATTTACTTTCAATAGGCATGATGGGTTTTTGTTCAAAACTAATAGACTTTATGTCCCTAAATGTTCTTTGCGAGAATTATTGGTTAAAGAAGGTCAAAGGGGAGGTTTAAAGGGACATTTTGGTGTGACAAAAACTTTAGATGTCTTGCATGAACATTTCTTTTGGCCAAAGATGAAAAAAAATTGTTCAAATGTATTGTTCTAGATGCTTTATTTGTAAAAAAAAAAAACTAAATCTAAACTGTCTTTACATAGTTTATACATGCCTTACCTATACCTAATGAACCTTGGATTGATATTTTTATGGACTTCATTTTAAGTTTACCTCAGTCAAAAAGAGGTAACGATGCAATCTTTGTGGCTGACAATAGATTTTCTAAAATGTCAAATTTTATGTCTTGCAGTAAGACGGATGATGCATCTCACATTGCTAATTTATTTTCTAAAGAAATTGTTCGTCTTCATGGAATCCCTAAAACAATTGTGTCTAATAGGGATGTAAAATTTTTGAGTCATTTTTTGCTAGTTTTGTGGAACATGCTTGGCACTAAATTGTTGTACTTTACTACTTGTCATCCACAAACTAATAGACAAACTGAAGTTGTAAATAGGACACTCACACGGATGTTAAGGGCAATCATACAAAAGAATTTGAAAAGTTAAAAAGATTGTTTGCTGATATGTCCGGATTTGGATATAAAAATCGTATAAAAAATAAGTACATTCCCAATCAAGTTTAAATTAAAATTTTAACCCTAAATTACACATATGAGCAAGCATACTCATCATTAACCGAGTATAGGGTTCAAACGAGTGTCGATCCTCCAAGAACAAGTAGACATTAATCACCTTTCTTTTATTGTTTAACCAACCCAATAAAGTAAAAAATAAATAAAAATAAAAATAAAAATAAAATAATATATATATATATACATGTCAAGGATGTAGAATTATGTAACTTAAACCATTATCCTGACATACATAACCTAAAGTACTTAATCTTTATCATAACTAATTATTCACTTGGCATCATGAAGGATAATATAGATTCACTTCTTTGTACAATCCATGAATCTCTATCTTCTAGGTAACTTAGTATCACATATCCTGTCTTCTAGATAACTTAGTATCACATATCCTATCTCAACCAGTCTTACCCAAAAGATGCATTAATCATAGTCCTTGATTTAATTCCCATTCTTGACAAATTATGCATGAAATTAACTAATAAATCCATATCCTGACAGACATCAATTAACATTTAATTACTTTGTCCCTACTCTTAACCCCTTTGTCCAAGCAAGTTAAAAGCCAACAAATATGAAACTAATGAATCGAGACCACCATCAACCCCTTTGTCCAAGCAAGTTAATGGGAAGACCCAACCAATTAATCTCGTCATACGCACAAGTAATCAAATACCAAGAATAATAATCAATTAACCAAAAGATCAAATAACTCTAAAAATCATGAATATCTACAACAATGTCAAATTACAATAAAATAATTAACACGTCATTGTTCAATATAGAGAAAATAAAGTAAAAGAAAGCACTCGTAGACAAGCCTCATTCTTCTTCCTTTGAAGACCTTCTTGCACAACCCTACTTGAATTGAAGAATTCCTCCTTTAATTAAGTGATTTTCTATGATGATCGATGAATTCTCCCATTTTCCCTTGTGCTCTTCATCTATTTATAGGCTGAGGAAGTGCCTAAACTCGTAGGTACAATGTTCTTGGCCGAGTAGAAGTTGGAAGATACTAAAACTCCACAGATTATCAAAAATCGCGTAGAAAAAATCAAGCACCGTTTAACTTCAGGGCACAGCCGACGCAGCCTTGGCTCTCGGAGCCGGCGCCAGTTGTGTTCTGGTTCTTTACTTGTTCGCCTATTTTTTCTGAATTTTGCACAATGAAGATCAGAATGCAGCTGGCTCCGCCTTGACTCTTGGAGTCGGTGCCAGTTCCACTCTATTTTGCTCTGTTTCACCAATTTTTCTATTGCTTCGAAATTCGTGTCAACAGTGCATGGCCAGTGCCAATTCTTATGTCCTAGCCGGTGCCGCCTCTCCTCTGTTTTGCGACGTTTTTGTTTCGTTTTACCCCAAAAATCTGCAATAATGAACAAAATACCTTTCCAATGTTAAAATCTCAAATATGAAGGAATATGACTAGTTATTAAACAAAATGTATCGCAAAAGAGCATCAAATAATTAGGAAAAATATGACTAATTTAGCCCCTATCATTTGCCTCACATTGAGTTTGCATATAATAGAAGTGTTCATTCTACTACTCAGTTTTCACCTTTTAAGATTATCTATGGTTTTAATCCTCTTACTCCTTTCGATTTGTTACCTTTCCCTACTGATCAAAAGTTGAGTTTAGATGGTAAGCAGAAAGCAGATTTTGTGAAGAGTTCACATGAAAATGTGAAGTTACAAATTGAGAAAAGGAATCAAATTGTTGCTAATAAGGTGAATAAAGGAAGGAAGCAAGTTGTGTTTGAACCTGATGACTAGGTTTTGATACACCTTCGTAAAGAAAGATTTCCTAAGTTCAGGAAATCTAAGCTTAATCTACATAGGGTTAGACCTTTCCAAGTATTGAAAAGAATAAATGATAATTCTTACAACATAGATCTCCCAAGTAAGTTTAATGTTTCTGCTACTTTCAGTGTTTTTTATGTATCTTTGTTTGATATATGTGATGATGATTCAAGGACAAATACTCTTCAAGAAGGGGGGAGGGGGGATGATATGAATCCAATAGTCTCAAGGCCCAATGATCTATTACAATTACCCAATGGACCAGTTAATAGATCGAGAGCTAAATGATTTAAGGATGCTTTTCAAGCTTTTATGTCCTACTGCTGACAATAGTTGCCCATTAAAGATATTGAAGGCTTCCAAAAGGCCCAGACATCATCAAACATCCTTATTTTGCAGCTTGGAAAGCCCAAAGAGAAATATGAGATTACAGGTGACCCAACGGATCATAATAAATATTCTAAAGATATTCTGTAGAACAGAATAATATTCCTCGTATTCTTTTAGAAAATTCTTATAATTGAATATTATTTTTTTTCTAAGAAAATTATTCTAATTGCCTAATCTCTTTAGATAACCATTCTAGTTTCCTAATCACTCTAGGAAATTGTTATATTTTAGTAATTTCTTATTTTTCAAGAAGCCTAACTTTATGTAAAGGCTTCTAACTATTGTAATAGGGTCAATTCATTCAATAATACAATTGTATCTTTTATTCTCTTTGTGAGAGTTCTTTCTTGGGTTCCTTAATTGACTAAGATATCCTTTTCGTAGCAGAGGGTTGATTATCCTTTGAGTGATATCACTTAGGGTCTTGTAGTGCTTTAACTACAGGGTTCGTGGTTCTATTGAGGATCTCTAGTTCCTTTGGTCTAGGGGTTTGAGGTTGATCACATCAACTTATGACTTGGGACATTGGCCCTATCTTAATTGACTGTGGGTTTACAAGCCTTTGGCTTTTGGGGTTTCGCATCAAGATCCTTCCCACTTCTTAACATAATAACATTTATTTGCTCCCTATTGGGTATGGCTCGGTATTATTGATTGATGAATCGAACTATTTTTCAGATATGAATTTAGCTATTTGGTTATTTAGTACTCTACATTTAGAATAGATGTCCTTGATTTCTAAATTAGGTTTCTACGTATTGAAAATGAGCCTTGGATATGGTTATGAATTTGATCATTAGGTTCTCAAGGCTAGGTTTTCTATCCTAGGGAGATAGAGGTTGGGTTTTAAGTGGATGTGGTATTTGATTTTTATTTTTCCAAGAATAATTATGATAGTTCTGCCAATGTAGATTGTAGGCATTGCCATCAGAGTTATTTTGTGGTCTTGGTAGATTTCTTGTATAATTTACATGTTTTACTTGTTAACACCCCACAACCTACGTACCCCAATAGGAAGGGATATCAGCCCGTCCAAAGGACCAGTAGTCTTTATAACGAGGTACAAAAGGAAAGAAATGACAAAATAAAATCATGCAATAATCTTATTACAACCAAAGTTAAAACTTATATAAGTCTGAGAATCTAACACTAACAATAAAAGTACTCCCCTGAAAACATGATGCAAAATAGTGTGAATTGACATCTCAGTAAGTCCCATGTATGTGAATGTCATAAATAAACATTTAGTGCATGCATGTTTATCAAAACCACAAAATCATATTTGCTAGATGTTTTCATTAATAACAATTGTTCAAAGGAGAATTGTGCAACATATCCAAAACATTTCCTAATAAATTATCATCTCATCATAACCATAAGTTCATTAAGTAGGGATTAGTAATGATTTAACAATAGTATCAAAATTTATATCATGGTTACCACCATATAGCATCCCAATGTAAACTTTCAACAATGGGTAGTAGGGGATCCTCCTATTAGGGTGAGATACTCCTCCATCTCTATACCCAACACACCGATTTTTAACCTGGATAAATAAAGTCCACATGGACCAATATGCTAGCTCGAACCAGCCTGACTAAGTAGTACTATCACTTCTCCAAGTTGAGTTCATCTTCTGGAGGTGGCCTCCTTCCAGAAGACTTACTCTAACTCTTCAAGATTAGTACCACTAGCCTACCCCTGCTGAGTACTCAACGCTCCCCATTTACAGGTAGAATCATTTCCTTTGTTTTCACAAACATCGATTATCCTGTCTTTGTAAAATGTGATTTTTCACAATAAGTTTTCCAAAACATTTAGTGATAAAGAAAATAAATCATTTTCAGTTTAAAAATTGAGATTTGACAAACTCATTTATAGAATAAAATGACCACATTCTCAAACCAAGTACCAAAATACCATAGTACAATTCATCATATTCAACTAACGTTCCAATCATCATATTGACACCATTTCAAATATCATTGTACAAAAATACTTGTAAACGTGTAATATTTAGCAAAACAGTTATGCAGGGACTTACTTGAATGTATTCAGAAATCAATCACAGCAACGCTTGCCCTCTCTTTCACTTTCTTCCATATCTAAAATCATTAATTCTATAATTAGAATCCAAATATTAACCCACTATCATCTTGCATCATGAATCCCTATGCTCATATTAGTCATCTAATTCATTTGTGGCGTCTAGATCGATTAATTTATTAGCTCATCGCTATAGCCTAACATGATCATGCATCTCAGCATGGCATGCATATAATCGAATCTCATCATCAATACAAAGACCTCTAATATTTGCCTACCATAAACCTCATATAATAACCCTATTTGCATTCAATGATCTCATCTTTAACCAACATGCTACATATCTAGACCTTCATAGCAATATTAAATTATGATCAAAGACACACATGCCTAATTCATTCTATTGAACCCTCAAACTCATCAATATAGTCTATTCATGCTTTCATCAAGCCTCCATGCATGAAAACACCACCATAAAAACAACCTTATTTAAAGTAAAAGAGATTGAGACCAAGAATACCTCTTGACGACAAACACTAAGAGCAAAGGTAGCGGTTTTGGTGGTTGTTTGGGTTCACTTGAGGAAGAAAGATTGATTGTGATGCTCTTGGCCTTCTTCGTCAAAAATCTCCAATAAAAGGGGACAAGGATCAGTCCCTTGATGACTAAAATTGAGGAGAAAAGAAGAAGATTATTTGGATAAAAGTTGAAAGGAGTTGAAGGGTTACTCACATTAGGTTTAAATTCCAAGTTTGGAGATACTTGGAGGTTGCTAAGGACGAAATCCTTAGAGAGAGTGGTGGCTAATTCTTGAGCAGTAGGGGGTGTTTAGGGTTTGATTAAAGGTTGGTTTGATGAAGGCAATAGGTTAAGTTGAGGTGTTTTAGGGTTTGGGAGAGGTTGTTCTTATTTTGGACTCTTGATCACAAGAAGGAAAAATGATAGCTTTTGGTCTTCTTGGTTTGGCAAAATTGAGTCAAGTTTTGGGAGTTTTTTGTGGCTATTTTTTGGTTGTTATTGTGGCCGAAATAAGGGAGGAAAAGATGAGAAAAGAAGCTGCCTTTTGGTTCTTGTGTTGGCCGGAATTGAAGAATAGTGATGAGGGCTTTTTGTTGTTGTTGTTGTTGTTTTAGCTAAAATAAGAGAAAATTGGAGAACAAGGCTGTAGGAATTTTCATGCTCTTGTGTGAGTGATAGGGTGGCTGAAATTGAGGAGGAAGAGGTGGAGAAATATCTAGTTGATTATTTGATTAAAAGAATCTTAATTGGTTAAAACCTTAGGTAAGTTTCCCCCTTTATTTAGGGACTTTGAATGGAAATAAAAGCCTAGAAAGGGTGGCGGTTAGGGCTTGTTTTATTCTATAAAATTTAGGTAATAAATATGGAATATTAATCTAAGAAATAATTTAGTTAATGTCCTAATTTATTTTAGGTTAAAATAATTAATTAGGGAATACATATATTTGGTGATAAAATCTAGTTTCATGGAATAAAACTGAATTTTTCTTTCCTTAAATTGAAAAGGTCATAGATCTTGGGAAAATATTTATTTCCTTTAAAAATTTGGACAGGATTTCTTTACTTTCAAATAAACTCTTTTGAGAAAAATCGACTTTGGGAAAACTTTCCTTCTTTTGAAAATAGTAGCTATGATATAGCTTCCAAAATAAAGGCTTCTATATTTTTCTTTCAATAATAGATCTTTGAATAAGATCTTTAGAAAATTCTAGATGTTGAAATAATTGAACTTTCTAAAACATTAGAATAAAATATTAATTAGAGAATAATAGGAATTTAATTTACTTTAATTCCTTTAGCAAAACCCAAAATAATCGAATTCCTATATTTTAGGAATTGGAAATCTAGGGTGGCAGCAACCCTAGAGCAATCAGCCAAGATGAGGGAAAAAGAAATAAGGGGAAAAGAGTTTAATTAGAAATAAGAAAGAAAATGTTTGCAATAATTGGAATTCAAACTCAAGTCACCAAAGAATACACACCTAACTCTAACCACTATTCCACAATAATTTTTGTTTAAATATTCCTCTAACAAATTCTCATTAACTCTCACTCACTTACTCCATTTTCCCTTCTAATAAATTTTACTCAATAGAACAAAGGCTCAACCAACACAATTCTATCAAAGTAAATAAATTCATGAAATAACAATTCATAGATCACATATACCCATAAAAATAGTTCAAGTTATCAAATGCAATATAAAATGTTATGCCATGCATGACTTTTCCCCATAAGCTAATTGTGGTTCAAGACGGGGTGTTACAATAACTGCACTATTTATAATATAACAATCCTGGCTGAAATAGGCTTCCTATGTATCCATACTATGTTTGTTAATTAGGCTGCTTCCCACTAGATAAATTATCTATCTTCTTGTTAAGGGCCTGTAGTTAGGCACCCATAGTTGTTACAACATCACCTGATGAACACCAACAAGTTAGATAAGTCTTGTCCTGCTAGATTGCCATTGATAATTCCTCATAGCCATTTCATCAATAAGCTCTTGGTAGTCTTTTATGGAGCTTTAAAGAGAATAAGAGAGACTAGGGTGACCAAATGATCAATAAGAGCAAGAAATAATGACTAAACTTGCTGTGTAAAGTCTGTATATTTATTTATCTAATGATGTGTCTAAATACAACAAAAAATAATAACATAAGAAACAATTAAAACAAAGCACAACATGGAACACATTTCCATGATCAACAAACACATTCCCATGATCAACAAACATATTTGCATGATCAACAACTTCCTAAAAATCAAGAACTTCCTAAACAACTACGGAATTAAAAAAATAACAAAAAAACATGTAAAAAAAGCCTTACTTGGACAATGTTGCATTGCGGAAGCACAATTTCAACACTCTTCCTTGGTTTGGTTGCTACAAACTCCAAATTTCTCTATACGAAACTCAAACATGCTTATTGGCAAAGAATTTGTAAATATGTTAGCTAGTTGAAAATTAGATTTGCAATACTTTAGACCAACTGAGCCTTCCTTCTGCACCACTCTAAGAAAGAATAACTTAATATGAAGTGCTTAGTTTTCTCGTGAAAAATAGGATTATGAAAGATAGGAATTGCAACTTGATTATCTACAAATGCTTCTATGCATCCTTCTTGCTTCAAATTTAAATATACTAACACTTTCCTTAACCATAATGCCTAATTGCAGCAGTAATAGTTGCAATAAATTCAGCTTCTACTATGGATTATGCCACTATATTTTTCTTCTTGGAACACCATAAAACACCCCTGAACCAAACGTAAAATAGTAGCCTAAAGTACTTTTCATATCATCAAGTGAACTTCCCCAATCACTGTAAGAATAGCCTTGCATAACACAATACTAGTTTACACAAAGTTGATTCCATAATCTAGTGTCCTTCTCAAATATCTAAGAACCTTTTTAGTGGTTGTAAGATGTGTTTCAGTTGCACAATTCATAAATCTATATAACATACTTATAGAGTATAAGATATCAAGTCTTGTAGTTGTTGGATACGTCAAGCAACCTACTAAACTGCTGTAGAAGGTTTCCTCAACCTTTTCAGCTTCGTCTTCCTTACTCAGCTTCTCTTTTTGACATATTAGAGTATATACACTTTTGCATTCATCCATTCTGAACTTTTTTAGAATCTTCTTACCATACTTCTTTTGACAAATAAATACTTCACCATTCATATGCTTGTATTTCCATTCCTAAAAGTAAGCCATCTCTCCCAAATTCGTTATCTCAAAGGTTTGCTTCATATCTTCTTTGAACTTTCTCACAAGTCTTTATTGCTTCCTATAACCAACAAATCATATACACATAAAGAAATAACTACAAAATTGATTTTGGCATCTTTGATGTAAAGGGTAGCTTCATTGAGACTTTTTCTAAAATCTAGTTGCAACAAGTGCTCATCAATTCTGCTATACTAGGCTCTTGGAGCCTGTTTTAGACCATATAAGGGGTTTTTGAGCAAGTATACATCATCTTCATGCCCTTTTTCAGCAAACCCTCAGGTTTCTCAACATAAATTTCCTCTTCCAGAAAACCATTCAGGAAGACTGATTTAAGATCAAGCTAATAGACTTTCTAAGGGGGGTGCTAACGATTCAGTTCGGTTCGAAAATTTTGGTATCTCTAGTACAATCCCAAATATTCAATGTTTCTAAAATCTTCGGTACTACTTTTGAACCACAACTCCAAAAATCTTCATCCTGATTTGTCCTAAAATTTTAGGACAGATATTCAAACTTTAGTTTAGGTCTCAATCAGGACGGAGATTCAAGTCTTAATTCGGGTCTCGATTCTAACAGGACAATACTAGTACCAAATCGAGTTTTGAACATTTTTTACCCAAAAAAAAATGATTATACACAAATAAGAAAAATATAGTTGAAAAGGCATTATTCAATATTCACAGCTAATCTACGATACCTGGACTCACCACTTCAGGCCAGAGTACCGGTGTCGACACGACACTCGTGCTGGTGCTGGAGATGGCTCGTACCTAGTCAAGACATTGTAGGACACGTTGACTATGAGTGGCACAATTTTTTGAAATTTTTTATCTTTAGCTTTGGTATATTCACCAATAGTTAACATATTTTCTTTACTTCTTTTGCTGCGAATTGATTCATGATCCAGATGATGCTAAGATTTGTGGGATTCACTCATCTACAACCAGGTAAAAGAAGATGATAGAGTGGAAGAAGACGACAGGGCTATTGCACTGAGAAAAAGAGAAGAAATAGAGAAGATATGAAACTTGCAGCAAAGAAAAAAAACACAGAGTAAAGGAACTAGATTTTTTAATGACACGCAGTTTAGTCAGGAAGTAGAAGACAGATTCTGTGGGTTTCTAGATCCTTTTAGGTTTTCTTTTTTTTTTTTGTGGTAATTGAGTTCAAAAAGTTTGAAACTTTTAATAACTAGTTGGTCGCTTAAGACTTAAGCATTAAGTTGAGAGTCGAGACCTTAGATCTTGATCAACAATCAACATAAAAAAAAAATTAAAAAAAAGTCTACATTATAACACATATTTATTCAATTATTTTTGTGGAAAAGAACACACATTTATTCACTTATAAAGAATACTTTAAATATCTTTTCAGAAGAAATACTTTAATTATTTTATTAATTTATTAAACATGATGGACTTGGTCAACATTAAAAAAAACATAAAATAAAGAATCTAATCTAATTCCTTTCATCTAGCCCCAAAAGAAATTAAATGCCTTTTTTTTTAAATCCAAATAGAATCTTTTACTGAAAATTAGTAATCCATTTTACAATTTGTAATCTATTTAAAATAAATTGTAAACTGTAAAATATTAATAAGACAAATTTTAACTTTACTATTTTAAGAGAATAAATTTTTAAAATGATATTTTCATATCTTTAGAGAATATCATTTAGGAAGGAAATATATATGTATATATAATGTTTAAGAGGGAAATACAAATTTTGCCAAATAATAATACTTATAATCATAGAGAGTAGTTTTGTCATCTTAAAAAAAAAAAAAAAAGCTTAAATTGTAGTTTGTGCAATGTTCCGTTGTTCATCCTGTTCGGCATGATTTAGCCTACCATAATATCCGGACCATTAGGAATAGCGAGAAATTCAAACCAATATCTAGTAATGGTATTATGTGATAGCATTCTATTTTTTAATATTCATTTAGGCATCATATGCATATGTGTTAATGCATTTACCTTCTTTCCAGTACATTGTTAAAAATTTTCATTTTCATTTTGGTTTTTTTTTTCCCCAAAATTTTGATTTTCTGGTGCCTAACACTGATTCCTTTTTCGAAAACTTTATCATTTGACTTAGTCATTAGACATGTGAGATAACATTAATTTGAGGAAATGAAAAATAAGGTTACGTAGTATGCTGCTCAAGAGTTCATCGAGGACAATTGTCCGCTGTTGGGGCATGAGTTGTTTCATCATTTACATGTTAACCGAAGATTTTGGAATTTGGACAGTTTCCCATCAGTCCTAGTTCACTACTATGAAAAATATCCTAAATAAACAAACGTCAATTCACAATCATGTGTGAACCGAAGTTCAACCACTGTCCTTGACTAAAGCTGGAAAGCCTGACCATTTCAGATTCTAATGTAAGACAATTGAAACATGATAAGTATATTATCATACAGATACACAGTAACATTTATGTTGCTAAAGTAGTCCAAAGGGCCATCCAATTGGCTAAATGGCATAGTTCAAAAGCAAAGAGGGAACAAAATAACTAAGCAAAGAGGGAAAGACTGATGGAAATACTAAGTAATTTGGAACCTGAATACTATTGTTTATCTATAGACTTGCAAGTTTATCATCTTTGGAACCTGAATGCAGTTTTATCAAGCCACGATAGAACTGAGAATTGCAAGACATTTATTTTAATGCATGCTAACTTGATAATCTGAATTTCTCACACAGTGCCACAGCACAAGTCAAACACTATTTGTCGACATACCATTGTCCAGTTCCATTCTTGAACCTTCCATATTAAGTTCTTCCAGGAGCTAAAGAGGTAATTACTATAATTAGTAAAGAAACTTTCAAAACCAAACAGAGAAGAAATTACATTCTTTTGACAAACACTTAAATTCATGGAAAACAACTTGCTTAGTGTAGCATAAATAGGAATATGATAGACACGTTATACACAAATTAGAATCAGCATCAATAAATTAGCTGGGAATTATAGGCACATTATATACATAAGCGAGAATCAGCAGTAGCAAATTAGCTGGGAATTATCACTTTCATCAAATTCCCTATACCCTTTTGACGGCATCCCATATACTAACCTCTGCTGATTTATGCATCAATTGAAAAACTAGATGCTAACATCTAATCTCACAGGACTGTAAAAGAAACAAAAAAAACCACTATTTTTACAATTACATGGCAAATAAAACATCTATAGAATCTTTCCCCTCGACTACAGTGAATGAGGTAAATAAATAACAGTCATACTTTCGTGTTCAAAAACTATGTTAACTACTTGAGGTCCAAGAGTTCTAGTCAATCTACTAGATAATGCTACTTAGTTTCTAGTCAATAGTACTTTGGTACCATTACTATAACCAAACAACATTCATAGTTTAATTTGTGTCAATAACCTTTTTATTATCTTCCAGATCATATCTAGGGAAATGGTTAGCTAAAGTAATATGGCTCACCACAATTCATGATGTAATGCCTACTGGTATGGGAACTGACTCTGCAATTAGAAGTCCATAAAGCATAAAAAAGTTGCCTATTGAATCTTGAATGTCACTTACAGCAAGAGCAGGGGTGTGGTTAGACGTGGATCCTTA
>JANUWF010000847.1:0-12608 GCA_026120185.1 Voacanga thouarsii | reverse complement strand
TTTATAGTAATTTAATCAAATCAACGGTCGGATCATTTAGTAAAAGTGCATATCTTGGTAAATGTCTTAGGTTTTCGGTCTTTTTGTAGACATTTTGTTGGATTGCATGCCAAAATATATCCGATTAACTTAAAACTTGGTCATAACACTTTTTGTAGTGATTTAAACAAATCAACGGTCGAATCATTAATTAAAAGTGCTTATCTTTGTAAATTGTTTAGGTTTTCGATCTTTTTATAGACATTTGTTGGATTCCATGCCAAAATATATCTGATTATCTTCAAATTTGGTCATAACACTTTTCGTAGCTATTTAAACAAATCTAACGGTCGCATTATTAATTGAAAGTGCTTATCTTTGTAAATGTTTTAGGTTTTCGGTCTTTTTGTAGACATTTGTTTGATTGCATGCCAAAAAATATATCCGATAAACTTCAAACTTGGTCATAACACTTTTTATAGAAATTTAAACAAATCTATAGTCGGATCATTTAGTAAAAGTGCCTATCTTTGTAAATGTCTTAGGTTTTCGGTCTTTTTGTAGACATTTTTTTTTATTGTATTCCAAAATATATCGGATTAACTTCAAACTTGGTCATAACACTTTTTGTAGTAATTTAAACTTATCAACGGTCGGATCATTAATTAAAAGTGCCTATTTTGGTAAATGCCTTAGGTTTTCGGTCTTTTTGTAGACATTTGTTGGATTGCAGCCAAAATATATCCGATTAACTTCAAACTTGGTCATAACACTTTTTATATTAATTTAAACAAATCAACGGTCGGATCGTTAAGTAAAAGGTCCTATCTTTGTAAATGCCTTAAGTTTTCGGTCTTTTTGTAGACATTTGTTGGATTGCATGTCAAAAAATATATCCGATAAACTTCAAACTTGGTCATAACACTTTTTTATAGTAATTTAAACAAATCAACGGTCGGATCATTAAGTAAAAGTGCCTATCTTTGTAAATGTCTTAGGTTTTCGATCTTTTTGTAGACATTTGTTGGATTGCATGCAAAAATATATCCGATTATCTTCAAATTTGGTCAAAACACTTTTCGTAGCAATTTAAACAAATCTAATGTTCGCATCATTAATTTAAAGTGCCTATCTTTGTAAATATCGTAGATTTTTTATATTTTTGCAGATATTTTGGAGGACTACGTGTAAAAGTATACCCGATTATCTTTAAATTTTGTCATAACACTTTTAATATCAATTTAAACAAATATAACGGTCAAATCATTAATGGAATGTGCCTATCTTTGTAAATGTCCTAGGTTTTTTGTCTTTTTATACACATTTGATGGATTGCATGCCAAAATATATTCGATTAACTTCAACTAGGTCATAACACTTTTTGTAATAGTTTAAACAAATCTAATAGTAGGATCATTAATTGAAAGTGCTTATCTTTGTAAATGTCTTAGGTTTTCGGTCTTTTTGTAGACATTTGTTGGATGGCAAGCCAAAATTTACCTAATTATCTTCAAATTTGGTCATAACACTTTTCGTAGCAATTTAAACAAATCTAACGGTCGCATCATTCATTAGAAGTGCTTATCTCTGTAAATGTCTTAGGCTTACGTTATTTTTGTTGATATTTGTTGGATTGCATGTCAAAATATATCCGATTAACTTCAAACTTGGTCATAACACTTTTTGTAGTAGTTTAAACAAATCTAACGGTCGGATGATTAATTAAAGTGCCTATATTTGTAAATGCAATAGGTTTTTAGTATTTTTGTTGATATTTGATGTATTGCAAGACAAAATACATCCGATTATCTACAAATTTGGTCAAAACACTTTTTTTAGTAATTTAAACAAATCTAACGATCGAATAATTAATTTAAAGTGTCTATATTGGTAAATGCCTTAGGTTTTCGGCATTTTTGTTGATATTTGTTGGATTGCATGCAAAAATATATCCTTTTTTCTTCAACTTTGGTCATAACACTTTTCTTAGGAATTTAAAAAAATCTAACGGTCGGATCATTAATTGAAAGTGCTTACCTTTGTAAATGCCTTAGGTTTTAGGTCTTTTTATAGACATTTGTTGGATCGCATGCCAAAGTATGTCCGATTATCTTCAAATTTGGTCATCACACTTTTCCTAGAAATTTAAACAAATCTAATGGTCAGATCAATAATTGACAGTGCCTATCTTTGTAAATGCCTTAGGTTTTCGGTCTTTTTGTAGGCTTTTGTTGGATTTCATGCCAAAAAATGTCCGATTATATTCAAACAAAGGCAAAACACTTTTCTAAGAAATTTAAATTAATCTAACGGTCGGATCATTAATTGAAAGTGTCTATCTTTGTAAATACCTTTGGTTTTCTGTCTTTTTGTAGACATTTGTTGGATTGCAAGCCAAAATCTATCCGATTATCTTCAAATTTGGTAATAACACTTTTTCTAGAAATTTAAAGAAATCTAACGGTCGGATCATTAATTGAAAGCACCTATCTTTATAAATTTCTTAGGTTTCGGTATTTTTGCTGATATTTGTTAGATTGCATGCCAAAATATATCTGATTATCTTCAAATTCGGTCAAAATACTTTTATTAGCAATTTAAAAAAATATAACGGTCGGATCATTAATTGAAAGTGCCTATCTTTGTAAATACCTTAGATTTTCGGTATTTATGTAGATATTTTGTAGGACTACATGTAAAAGTATACCCGATTATCTTTAAATTTTGTCATAACACGTTTAATATGAATTTAAACAAATATAACGGTCAAATCATTAATTTAAAGTGCCTATCTTTGTAAATACATTAGGTTTTCGGTCTTTTTTTAGACATTTTGTTGGATTGCATGCCAAAATATATCCGATTAACTTCAAACTTGGTCATAACACTTTTTGTAGCAATTTAAACAAATCAACGGTCGAATCATTAATTAAAAGTGTCTATCTTTATAAATGTCTTAGATTTTCGATCTTTTTGTAGACATTTGTTGGATTGCATGCCAAAATATATCCGACTATCTTCAAATTTGGTCATAACACTTTTCGTAGCAATTTAAACAAATCTAACGGTCGAATCATTAATTGAAAGTGCTTATCTATGTAAATGTCTTAGGATTTCGGTATTTTTATTGATATTTGTTGGATTGCATGCCAAAATATATCCGATTATCTTCAAATTTGGTCATAACACTTTTCATAGCAATTTAAACAAATCTAAAGGTCGGATCATTAATTGAAAGTGCCTATCTTTGTAAATTCCTTAGGTTTTCGGTCTGTTTGTAGACATTTGGTGGATTGCATGCCAAATATATCCGATTATATTCTAACTTGGTCATAACACTTTTCATCCCAATTTAAACAAATCTAACGGTTAGATCATTAATTGAATATGCCTATCTTTGTAAATGTCTTAGGTTTTCGGTCTTTTTGTAGACATTTGTTGGATTGCAGCCAAAATATATCCGATTAACTTCAAACTTGGTCATAACACTTTTTGTAGTAATTTAAACAAATCAACGGTCGGATCGTTAAGTAAAAGGGCCTATCTTTGTAAATGCCTTAGGTTTTCGGTCTTTTTGTAGACATTTGTTGGATTGCATGTCAAAAAATATATCCGATAAACTTCAAACTTGGTCATAACACTTTTTAATAGTAATTTAAACAAATCAACGGTCGGATCATTAAGTAAAAGTGCATATCTTTGTAAATGTCTTAGGTTTTCGATCTTTTTGTTGACATTTGTTGGATTGCATGCAAAAATATATCCGATTATCTTCAAATTTGGCCAAAACACTTTTCGTAGCAATTTAAACAAATCTAATGGTCGCATAATTAATTGAAAGTGTTTATCTTTGTAAATATCGTAGATATTTGATATTTTTGTAGATATTTTGAAGGACTACGTGTAAAAGTATACCCGATTATCTTTAAATTTTGTCATAACACTTTTAATATCAATTTAAACAAATATAACGGTCAAATCATTAATGGAATGTGCCTATCTTTGTAAATGTCCTAGGTTTTTTGTCTTTTTATACACATTTGATGGATTGCATTCCAAAATATATCCGATTAACTTCAACTTGGTCATAACACTTTTTGTAGTAGTTTAAACAAATCTAATAGTAGGATCATTAATTGAAAGTGCTTATCTTTGTAAATGTCTTAGGTTTTCGGTCTTTTTGTAGACACTTGTTGGATGGCAAGCCAAAATTTATCTAATTATCTTCAAATTAGGTCATAACACTTTTCGTAGCAATTTAAACAAATCTAACGGTCGCATCATTCATTAGAAGTGCTTATCTTTGTAAATGTCTTAGGATTACGTTATTTTTGTTGATATTTGTTGGATTGCATGTCAAAATATATCCGATTAACTTCAAACTTGGTCATAACACTTTTTGTAGTAGTTTAAACAAATCTAACGGTCGGATCATTAATTAAAGTGCCTATATTTGTAAATGCAATAGGTTTTTAGTATTTTTGTTGATATTTGATGGATTGCAAGACAAAATACATCCGATTATCTTCAAATTTGGTCAAAACACTTTTTGTTGTAATTTAAACAAATCAACGGTCGGATCATTAATTAAAAGTGCGTATCTTTGTGAATGCCTGAGATTTTCGGTCTTTCTGTAGACATTTGTTGGATTGCATGCCAAAATATATCCGATTAACTTCAAACTTGGTCACAATACTTTTAGTAGTAGTTTAAACAAATTTAACGGTCGGATCATTAATTTAAAGTGCCTATATTTGTAAATGCCTTAGGTTTTCAGTATTTTTGTTGATATTTGATGGATTGCAAGCCAAAATACATCCGATTATCTTCAAATTTGGTCAAAACACTTTTCCTAGAAATTTAAACAAATCTAATGGTCGGATCATTAATTGAAAGTGCCTACCTTTGTAAATGCCTGTGGTTTTCGGTCGTTTTGTAGACATTTGGTGGATTCAATGTCAAAATATATCCGATTATATTCAAACATGGCATAACATTTTTCTTAGCAATTTAAAAAAATCTAACGTTCAGATCATTAATTGAAAGTGCCTACCTTTGTAAATGCCTTAGGTTTTAGGTCTTTTTATTGACATTTGTTGGATCACATGCCAAAGTATGTCCGATTATCTTCAAATTTGATCATCACACTTTTCCTAGAAATTTAAACAAATCTAATGGTCGGATCAATAATTGACAGAGCCAATCTTTGTAAATGCCTTAGGTTTTCGGTCTTTTTGTAGTCTTTTGTTGGCTTTCATGCCAAAAAATGTCCGATTATATTCAAACAAAAGCAAAACACTTTTCTGTAGACATTTGTAAATGCAATAGGTTTTTAGTATTTTTGTTGATATTTGATGGATTGCAAGACAAAATACATCCGATTATCTACAAGTTTAGTCAAAACACTTTTTGTAGTAATTTAAACAAATCAACGGCCGGATCATTAATTAAAAGTGCGTATCTTTGTGAATGCCTGAGATTTTCGGTCTTTCTGTAGACATTTGTTGGATTGCATGTCAAAATATATCCGATTAACTTCAAACTTGGTCATAACACTTTTTGTAGTAGTTTAAACAAATCTAACGGTCGGATCATTAATTAAAGTGCCTATATTCGTAAATGCAATAGGTTTTTAGTATTTTTGTTGATATTTGATGGATTGCAAGACAAAATATATCCGATTATCTACAAATTTGGTCAAAACCCTTTACCTAGAAATTTAAACAAATCTAATGGTCGGATCATTAATTGAAAGTGCCTACCTTTGTAAATGCCTTAGGTTTTCGGTCGTTTTGTAGACATTTGGTGGATTGCATGTCAAAATATATCCGATTATATTCAAACATGGACATAACACTTTTCATAGCAATTTTAAAAAATCTAACAGTCGGATCATTAATAGAAAGTGCCTATCTTCGTATATGCCTTAAATTTTCGGTATTTTTGTAGATATTTTGTAGGACTACGTGTAAAAGTATATCCGATTATCTTCAAATTTTGTCCTAACACTTTTAATATCAATTTAAACAAATCTAACGGTCAAATCATTAATTGAAAGTGCCTATCTTTGTAAATGCCATAAATTTTCGGTCTTTTTGTAGACATTTTGTTGGATTGCATGCCAACTATGTCCGATTAACTTCAAACTTGGTCAAAACACTTTTTGTAGTAATTTAAACAAATCAACTATCGGATCATTAATTAAAAGTGCGTATCTTTGTGAATGCCTGAGATTTTCGGTCTTTCTGTAGACATTTGTTGGATTGCATACCAAAATATATCCGATTAACTTCAAACTTGGTCACAATACTTTTAGTAGTAGTTTAAACAAATCTAACGGTCGGATCATTAATTTATACTGCCTATATTTGTAAATGCCTTAGGTTTTCAGTATTTTTGTTGATATTTGATGGATTGCAAGCCAAAATACATCCGATTATCTTCAAATTTGGTCAAAACACTTTTCCTAGAAATTTAAACAAATCTAATGGTCGGATCATTAATTGAAAGTGCCTACCTTTGTAAATGCCTGTGGTTTTCGGTCGTTTTGTAGACATTTGGTGGATTCAATGTCAAAATATATCCGATTATATTCAAACATGGGCATAACATTTTTCATAGCAATTTAAAAAAATCTAACGTTCGGATCATTAATTGAAAGTGCCTACCTTTGTAAATGCCTTAGGTTTTAGGTCTTTTTATAGACATTTGTTGGATCGCATGCCAAATTATGTCCGATTATCTTCAAATTTGGTCATCACACTTTTCCTAGAAATTTAAACAAATCTAATGGTCGGATCAATAATTGACTGTGCCTATCTTTGTAAATGCCTTAGGTTTTCGGTCTTTTTGTAGGCTTTTGTTGGATTTCATGCCAAAAAATGTCCGATTATATTCAAACAAAGGCAAAACAATTTTCTAAGAAATTTAAATAAATCTAACGGTCGGATCATTAATTGAAAGTGTCTATCTTTGTAAATACCTTAGGTTTTCGGTCTTTTTGTAGACATTTGTTGGATTGCAAGCCAAAATCTATCCGATTATCTTCAAATTTGGTAATAACACTTTTTCTACAAATTTAAAGAAATCTAACGGTCGGATCATTAATTGAAAGCACCTATCTTTATAAATTTCTTAGGTTTCGGTATATTTGTTGATATTTGTTAGATTGCATGCCAAAATATATCTGATTATCTTCAAATTCGGTCAAAACACTTTTATTAGCAATTTAAAAAAATATAACGGTCGGATCATTAATTGAAAGTGCCTATCTTTGTAAATGCCTTAGATTTTCGGTATTTATTTAGATATTTTGTAGGACTACATGTAAAAGTATACCCGATTATCTTTAAATTTTGTCATAACACTTTTAATATCAATTTAAACAAATATAACGGTCAAATCATTAATTTAAAGTGCCTATCTTTGTAAATACATTAGGTTTTCGGTCTATTTGTAGACATTTGTTGGATTGCATGCCAAAATATATCCGATTAACTTCAAACATGGTCATAACACTTTTCGTAGCAATTTAAACAAATCAACGGTCGAATCATTAATTAAAAGTGTCTATCTTTGTAAATGCCTTAGGTTTTCGATCTTTTTGTAGACATTTGTTGGATTGCATGCCAAAATATATCCGACTATCTTCAAATTTGGTCATAACACTTTTCGTAGCAATTTAAACAAATCTAACGGTCGAATCATTAATTGAAAGTGCTTATCTATGTAAATGTCTTAGGATTTCGGTATTTTTATTGATATTTGTTGGATTGCATGCCAAAATATATCCGATTATCTTCAAATTTGGTCATAACACTTTTCATAGCAATTTAAACAAATCTAAAGGTCGGATCATTAATTGAAAGTGCCTATCTTTGTAAATTCCTTAAGTTTTCGGTCTGTTTGTAGACATTTGGTGGATTGCATGCCAAATATATCCGATTATATTCTAACTTGGTCATAACACCTTTCATACAAATTTAAACAAATCTAACGGTCGGATCATTAACTCGAATATGCCTATCTTTGTAAATGTATTAGATTTTTGGTATTTTGGTAGACATTTTGTTGGATCGCATGCCAAAACATATCCGATTAACTTCAAACATGGTCATAACACTTTTTGTAGTAATTTATACAAATCAACGGTCGGATCATTAAGTAAAAGCGCCTATCTTTGTAAATGCCTTAGCTTTTCGGTCTTTTTATAGACATTTGTTGGATTGCATCCCAAAAAATATATCCGATAAACTTCAAACTTGGTCATAACACTTTTTATAGTAATTTAAACAAATCAAAGGTCGGATCATTTAGGAAAAGTGCCTATCATTGTAAACGTCTTAGGTTTTCAGTCTTTTTGTAGACATTTTTTTGGATTGCATTCCAAAATGTATCTGATTAACTTCAAATTTGGTCATAACACTTTTTGTAGTAGTTTAAACAAATCTAACGGTCGGATCATTAATTAAAAGTGCCTATCTTTGTAAATTGCTTAGGTTTTCGATCTTTTTGTAGACATTTGTTGGATTGCATGCCAAAATATATCCGATAAACTTCAAACTTGGTCATAACACTTTTTATAGTAAATTAAACAAATCAACGGTCGGATCATTTAGTAAAAGTGCCTATCTTTGTAAACGTCTTAGGTTTTCGGTCTTTTTGTAAACATTTTTTTGGATTGCATTCCAAAATATATCTGATTAACTTCAAACTTGGTCATAACACTTTTAGTAGTAATTTATACAAATCAACGGTCGGATCATTAATTCAAAGTGCCTATCTTTGTAAATGCCTTAGGTTTTCGGTCTTTCTGTAAACATTTGTTGGATTGCATGCCAAAATATATCCGATTAACTTCAAACTTGGTCATAACACTTTTTGTAGTAGTTTAAACAAATCTAACGGTCGGATCATTAATTAAAAGTGCCTATCTTTGTAAATTGTTTAGGTTTTTGATCTTTTTGTAGACATTTGTTGGATTGCATGCCAAAATATATCCGATTATCTTCAAATTTTGTCATAACACTTCTAATATCAATTTAAACAAATCTAACGGTCAAATCATTAATTGAAGGTGCCTATCTTTGTAAATGCCATAGGTTTTCGGTCTTTTTTTAGATGTTTTGTTGGATTGCTTGCCAAAATATATCCGATTAACTTCAAACTTGGTCATAACACTTTTTGTAGTAGTTTAAACAAATCTAACGGTCGGATCATTAATTAAAAGTGCCTATCTTTGTAAATGTCTTAAATTTTCGATCTTTTTGTAGACATTTGTTGGATTGCATGCCAAAAAATATATCCGACAAACTTCAAACTTGGTCATAACACTTTTTATAGTAATTTAAACAAATCAACGGTCGGATCATTTAGTAAAAGTGCCTATCTTTGTAAACGTCTTAGGTTTTCAGTCTTTTTGTAGACATTTTTTTGGATTGCATTCCAAAATATATCTGATTAACTTCAAACATGGTCATAACACTTTTAGTAGTAATTTAAACAAATCAACGGTCGGATCATTAATTAAAAGTGTCTATCTTTGTAAATGCCTTTGGTTTTCGGTCTTTCTGTAAACATTTGTTGGATTGCATGACAAAATATATCCGATTAACTTCAAACTTGGTCATAACACTATTTGTAGTAGTTTAAACAAATCTAACGGTCGGATCATTAATTAAAAGTGCCTATCTTTGTAAATTGCTTAGGTTTTCGATCTTTTTGTAGACATTTGTTGGATTGCATGCCAAAATATTTCAGATTATCTTCAAATTTTGGTCATAACACTTTTCGTAGCAATTTAAACAAATCTAACGGTCGCATCATTAATTGAAAGTGCTTATCTTTGTAAATGTCTTAGGTTTTCGGTCTTTTTGTAGACATTTGTTGGATTGCATCCCAAAGTATATCCGATTAGCTTAAAACTTGGTCATAACACTTTTTGTAGTAGTTTAAACAAATCTAACGGTCGGATCATTAATTAAAAGTGTCTATCTTTGTAAATTGCTTAGGTTTTCGATCTTTTTGTAGACAATTGTAGGATTGCATGCCAAAATATATCCGATTATCTTCAAATTTGGTAATAACACTTTTCATAGCAATTTAAACAAATCTAACGGTCGCATCATTAATTGAAAGTGCTTATCTTTGTAAATGTCTTAGGTTTTCGGTCTTTTTGTAGACATTTGTTGGATTGCATACCAAAATATATCCGATTAACTTCAAACTTAGTCATAACACTTTTTGTAGTAATTTATACAAATCTACGGTCGGATCATTAAGTAAAAGCGTCAATCTTTGAAAATGCCTTAGATTTTCGGTCTTTTTGTAGACATTTGTTGGATTGCATGCCAAAAAATATATCCGATAAACTTCAAACTTGGTCATAACGCTTTTTATAGTAATTTAAACAAATCAACGGTCGTATCATTTAGTAAAAGTGCCTATCTCTGTAAACGTCTTCGGTTTTCAGTCTTTTTGTTGACATTTTTTTGGATTGCATTCCAAAATATATCTGATTAACTTCAAACATGGTCATAACACTTTTAGTAGTAATTTAAACAAATCAACGGTCGGATCATTAATTAAAAGTGCCTATCTTTGTAAATGCCTTAGGTTTTCGGTCTTTTTGTAGACATTTGTTGGATTGCATGCCAAAGTATATCCGATTTGCTTCAAACTTGGTCATAACACTTTTTGTAGTAGTTTAAACAAATCTAACGGTCGGATTATTAATTAAAAGTGCCTATCTTTGTAAATGTCTTAGGTTTTCGATCTTTTGGTAGACATTTGTTGGATTGCATGCCAAAATATATCCGACTATCTTCAAATTTGGTCATAACACTTTTCGTTGCAATTTAAACAAATCTAACGGTCGAATCATTACTTGAAAGTGCTTATCTATGTAAATGTCTTTGGATTTCGGTATTTTTATTGATATTTGTTGGATTGCATGCCAAAATATATCCGATTATCTTCAAATTTGGTCATAACACTTTTCATAGCAATTTAAACAAATCTAAAGGTCGAATCATTAATTGAAAGTGCCTATCTTTGTAAATTCCTTAGGTTTTCGATCTGTTTGTAGACATTTGGTGGATTGTATGCCAAATATATCCGATTATATTCTAACTTGGTCATAACACATTTCATACTAATTTAAACAAATCTAACGGTCAGATCATTAACTGAATATGCCTATCTTTGTAAATGTCTTAGATTTTTGGTCTTTTGGTAGACATTTTGCAGGATTGCATGCCCAAATATATCCGATTAACTTCTAACTTGGTCATAACACTTTTTGTAGTAATTTAAACAAATCTAATGGTTAGATCTTTAATTTAAAATGCCTATCATTGTAAATGTCTTATGTCTTTTTGTAGACATTTGTCGGATTGCATGCCAAAATATATCCGATTATTTTCAAATTTATACATAACACTTTTATTAGAAATTTAAACAAATCTAACGGTCGATCATTAATTTAATGTGTCTATATTGGTAAATGCCTTAGGTTTTGGTATTTTTGTTGATATTTGTTGGATTGCATGCCAAAATATATCCGATTAACTTCAAATTTGGTCATAACACTTTTCCTAGCAATTTAAACAAATCTAACGGTTGGATCATTAATTGAAAGTGCCTATCTTTGTTAATGCCTTAGATTTTTTGTATTTTTGTAGATATTTTGTAGGACTACGTGTAAAAGTATACCCTACTATCTTTAAATTTTGATATAACACTTTTAATATCTATTTAAACAAATCTAACAGTCAAAACATTTATTGAATGTGCCTATCTTTGGAAATGTCTTAGATTTCGGTCTTTTTATATACATTTGTTTGATTTCATGCCAATATATATCCGATTAACTTCAAACTTGGTCATAAAACTTTTTGTAATAATTTAAACAAATCTAATGGTCAGATCATTAATTGAAAATGTCTATCTTTGTAAATGTCTAAGGTTTTCGGTCTTTTTGTAGACATTTATTGGTTGGCAAGCCAAAATATATCCAATTATCTTCAAATTTGGTCATAACACATTTCGGAACAATTTAAACAAATCTAACGGTCGTATCATTAATTGAAATTGCTTATCTTTGTAAATTTCTTAGGATTACGGTATTTTTTTTATATTTGTTAGTGCATGCCAAAATATATCCGATTAACGTAAAACTTGGTCATAACACTTTTTGTAGTAATTTAAACAAATCTAACGGTCAGATCATAAATTGAAAGTGGCTATCATAGTTAATGCCTTAGGTTTTTGGTCTTTTTGTTGCATTGCATGCCAAAATATATCCGATAATCTTAAATTTAAGTCATTGCACTTTTCATAGTAATTTAAACGAATTTAATGGTTGGATCAATAATTCAAAGTTCCAATCTTTGTTAATGTCTTAGGTTTTTGATCTTTTGTAGACATTTGTTGGATTGCATGCCAAAATATATCCGATTATCTTCAAATTTGGTAATAACATTTTTATTAGCAATTTAAACAAATCTAACGGTCGGATCATTAATTTAAAGTGTCTATATTTGTAAATGCCTTAGGTTTTCTGTCTTTTTGTAGACATTTGTTGGATTGCATGCCAAAAAATATATCCGATAAACTTCAAACTTGGTCAT
>JANUWF010000846.1:0-48657 GCA_026120185.1 Voacanga thouarsii | reverse complement strand
CCTTAGAGAAGCAACCTATATTCTTGGAATAAGGATCTATAAAGATAGATCGAAAAGTTTGCTTGGTCTTTCATAGTCTACATACATAGATAATGTACTAAAGAGGTTTAGCATGGATCAATTCAAAAAGGGATTCATACCCATGTCACATGGTGTAAGCCTTTCAAAGTCGATGTCTCTTAAGACACAAGTTGAAAGGGATCACATGAGTAACATTCCATATCCCTCAGTAGTTGGATCTATCATGTATGCTATGATATGTACTAGGCCCGATGTATCTTGTGCTCTCAGTTTGACGAGTAGATACCAATCTGACCCTAGTCAGGGTCATTGGGCGGCTGTAAAGAATATTCTTAAGTACTTACGAAGGACTAAGGATATGTTCTTAGTATGTGGAGAAGGTGATTTGAAAATAAATGGGTATACTGATGCCAGTTTTCAATCTGACAAAGATGATTTCAAATCACAATCCGGCTACGTGTTTACGTTGTGCAGAGGGGCAATAAATTGGAAAAGTTTCAAACAAGAGACTATTGCCAACTCTACGACAGAAGTTGAGTACATTGTTGCTTCTGAAGTAGCTAAGGAAATAAAGATAGAGAGAGTTTCCACGGATGAGAACATAGTTGACCCACTTATGAAAGCACTATCCCAAAAGAAACATGATTGTTATGTTGAGTCATTCGGTATTAGATACATGAATTATTGGCTTTAGTGCAAGTGGGAGTTTGTTAGTGTTGTGCCCTAGAGGCAATCACTTATACATTGTATATGACATATTTTATTTTAATAAAATGCATTATTTATTTTGCAGTTTCTTTTATTTACTTTAAGTAATATAACTGTTCGATAAAGTTCCTAGTATAACACTATGTTAAGAAAATTATGATATGAGATTCCTACTACATTGGATGTTGTTAGTAGTTAAATAGTCATTAGTTATAGTATTAATGAGGCAAGACATCATTAATGCGTCAAGACTAGCATGTGTTAGACTTTCCGATTTGATCGGGTGGTGGTTCTCATAACCGTGAGTATTGAAATACTCAAAGTTAACACATGGATGCTTGTTAATAGAACAAGTTCATAGGATGACCTAGCTTTGAGATAATCACATAGATAACTATTTAGTGCCAGTGATATAATCTCAATATAGCAAACGTGCAAGTATCCTTAGACTTAAGATATCCAAGGTACTTTATTTATGGAGCTTTATACTTTGATTCCAATCTCCAGAGCTTGATCGAGGGCCACCTATAGGATGGATATTGGGTACATTTTGAGGTAAACGAAAATGGTTGAGAGGGTCAATAAAGGATTCACCACTCCTAATAGTAGAGACGAATATCTCACAGCCATTTGTAGGAATTACTACTCGAGAAGTCCTTGGCCAAGGCGATTGTGTATTTGAAACAGTTTCAATTGATACACATCTAGAGTAGTGGATTCCCGGCACAAGTACTATTGTATTCGAGCCAGAATTATTTTTGGAAGGAGTTGGCACTAATTTCGTACTCCAAACCGAATGAGATATTGTATAATGAAAGGAGTTAATTTCATCGAAGTTTGTTATTGAAGGGTTTATATCAAGCTACTTGACTTCTCGGACTCTTAGGTAGTCATGATGTGTTGCTAGATACTCGCTTATGATCTGGGAATATATGTTTATTAATTGATGAATTAATAAACCAAACTTGATTAGAATTAATAGGATTAATTCTAATTAATTATGGATTATTAATCTCAAAGACGTTTGGATTCATTCATGTTCGCTACCAATTGACTGGGAAACCGAATAGGTCACACATAATAGATGATTATATACTCAAAATGTTATTTGATAACATAGTGGGGTTGATTGAGAGAAAGAGAAGTTGTTGTGGACAAATTATAATTAGTTATAATTTGTGGTCTAAGTTGTAATTGTGAGAACTTCATATTTCCAATTACAATTAGGGAATTCTAATAGGATTAGAACTCTCAGTTTGGGGGGGGAATTTCGTGTAATACATAGTAGATATAAACACAAAAACCCTAGTTGAAACACACACGAAGAACCAAGAGCTACGAAACAACAACTTCCTCTCTTCTCTCTCTCGATTTGATCTTGATCAAAGAACCCTAGCCGCCATTTTTTTCTACTAGCACAGGAAATTTTGGTGCTTGAGTGTATTATTTGTGTGGATTACTATTAGAGATAATCACACACTGTAATTATAGTGGTTAGACATTCAATTCACGTGGAGGTTGATCATGTGGAATCCTAGATCGCGCCTCAACTTGAAAAAGAAAATTTTGTTCTTCAGACGATCACCCAAAGGTAAAACGCTGCAACCTTTATTATGTTTATGTCTTGTTTCCACACATAGATGGGTCTTGGGATGGTATCTCATTTATTTTTCGCTGCGTCGTATATGATACGAGCCTGAGATACCTAACTATAAGAACCGTGTACTATGAAACCTTTCATCATAATACAAGTGGGGGATCGTCCCACAGGATGAGATACCCCTCAATCTCAACACCTAAACTTACCGATTGTCCACTCTTGGAATAGAATGTCCTCCTGAACTGTGTTGCTAGCATGGACCGCCCTGACCAACCAAAACTGGCATCTTGTCCAAGCAGAGCTCACCCCTCAAAGGTGGGCACCTACTAAAAGACTTATCCTAACCTTTCAAAGACTAGTCCTACTAGTCTACCCTTTTGAGTACTCAACGTTCATGTTTTTCCCACTTAGGCAAAGTAAAATCGATAAAGTGTTTCTTTTTGAATTAGCAATTATGGTATTCAAACTGTCTAGTTAAAACTTGTTTAAGAAAAATTTAACATTTTGCCTTGGAAAACTGTTTGCTTGATTTAAAATTATTTTTATTGAGCAGGAAAAATAAAGTGTCCATCATTGCATCACAAAATGCATCTTTCATGGTAAATAGTACTTTTGAATTGCAGAAGCTCTTTAGTTCAACAAATACCTTTATGCAAGGACTTACCTTCTCAGTTTATGTGGTTTATTGCAAAATTATCATGTCATCCTTTGGTCTTGGAACCCGTCGTCTTCTATCACAAAGAATTAAAATCCTTAATCAATCACGCGCTAATTAGCCTTACTACAAAGCACTCATGTTTAGACTATTTACTCTACTCGACACATAAAGTTAAGTCTACCAAGATAAAGTTCACACAGACTCGCATACTACCAAATAGGAATAAGGAAGTAATAACAACAACAATAATGCTACTAATAAACACTTACAGTAAATAAATAAATAATAATAAACTATGATTAATATTTTTTAATAATATCACCTAATAATTATTAAAGTAACTAATACTTACAATAGTTATAATTTTAAATAATATACAATAATTTTAGTAATAGTATCAATAAATAATAATGAATAATAATTTTAATGATAATAATAAATAAATAGATAAATAAGTAAATAGATAACCAAAAAGATAAATTTTTTAAATAGTATTATGCACTAAATTACATCATAAAATTATAATAATGACATCAATATAATAATTAGGGATATAATAATAACAACAACATATTTTAAAATAATATATTATAGAAAGAATAGTATGATAATCTCATTAAATTACTTAAACAAAATAGTAATAAAATAATCACTAATAAAAACTAGTAGATATATGAATAAAAAGATCACCATAAAAATATAACTACAATATAATAGACCTATATTATAATATAATTGTTGCCTTACAAAAGGGGAGCCGATGAGATTGACGATCGGTTACTCTTCCGATGAATATAAGCGATCCGATGGAAAGATGAATATGAGAGCCAAACCTTTTAAATAATATGAGTACCTTGAACTTACTATAGAAAGGGTCCAAGAAAGTAGGAATATTGCATGTAGAAGCTAATTAGGACTCGAAATCGAGTGTATTTCGATTGATCTTAACATAAAGAATGAATACAAAAGTACTAGAATTTGAAATCAAAGTAAAATGAAAACAGAAAGCTAGTAATAAAGGAATAAGGGAAATCTTCTGAAAACTAAACAAAGTTGTAAATGAAGATAAAGATAGGAAATGCAAAATAAAGAGGAATTAACAACTAAAAATTGATAGTCCGGTAGATGAGTTTGTTGGTGGTCTTCATTCTTGGAATCCTTGCCCATTTTATGCTTGTCGTGGCTTGGTAACTGACCATCTGCACGTGGAGAAAATCTCGCTTCATGGTTCATCCTTAGCAATTAGGAATAGTAGTGCTTTACCGATCGTGCCGAGATATGAGGGTGATGACTCATCGGCTCCTGGTTCTGATGTTGACTAGGTACATCGACGGTAGAGTGCTTGACATCATCATTGGGTTAGCAAAATTCTTTGTGGCTTTAGCTTAAAGTTACTATTGCAATGGATCGGCTAATAGTTGACTTCAACACATGCCCCCTCGAGCCCCATTTCACCGATGGCACGAACAAGTGAAGTAATGGGAATCGTACCTCTTTGTTGCGTGAAGGTTTCGACTCCTCAACTTTGAAACCCACGAATGGCTACTCTTTAAATTTTTTTTTAAGCAGCTCGTGGTCCTCATTGCTTATTCTTTATCGATATGATATCTTTCTTTTGAGAAAATTCTATCTCGATCCGACTTCTATCCTTCTCATAAAATTCAACAGTATTCCCTACACTTCTTTCATTAATGATTTCTGAGTTTCCATGGCCACTCCAATTAATCATACCCCTTGGCTTTATTTCAAGCTGAGGCTTGTTGGAGATATGCCCTAGAGTCAATTTGTACTTATACAATTGTCATTATGTTTTATATAATAATATGAGGCTTTCATTTCCATGAATAGTGAGTTTTGTTTTGTTGGTCATCAAGTACGTGACTTGATAGTAAAACCCTACAATGAATACAATGACTATTCTAAAACTGTCCCTGATCGATTATTATTATTGGAATAATAATAAATTAAGATTAGTATGTTTGTGACTTGATGGCTATGTTTTACTGGCCATGGATATTTATGATATCGAGTAAAGACATAAATAAATGTTAGAGAACATTGTATTGGACATGACCCACTGTGAGAGTACTTCATGGAATATGTCATAAGTACTTTCTAGCCATAATAATATTGAAAGTCCTTCGACCTAAATTCATCATAGTTTCTTACTTGATAAATTCTATATTTTGACATTGTCTAAAGTTGTCTTTAACCGGATAATAAATTAGACTACTCGTTGGATATAGAATAAATCAAGGAGAGGAATATGATTGATTGTGAAGGAATTTGTCCCTCTCAGTTATGGGAGAGATATCCATGGGCCCCTTGATAAGTTAGACTGTTAAAATGCATGGCCGTGCTCAAATATATCAATCTAAGATATTGATATCATTTGTTTGAACAATCTACTATGAAATCAAGAAATAATTGATTAAGCTTAATAAGGATGACATGCTCCGTGCCTTATGCTTAATCTGGATATCGTGTGACAAAAGGACTAAATATAAAATTATGGTTTGGTTCAAAGAGATCACCGATCTTCATTTAACCTGGATAGTTATAATGTTTTGCTAGAAACCGCTTATAACTTGTGGGCCATTTAAATATGATTTAGGCACGTCTGCCGGTGTTAAATGAACCTATAGGGTCACACAATAAGCGAACTTGTTAGGTTATTTTTCTCGGTGACTAGGTTCGATGAATCGGATGATATCCAGATTATAAGAATCCGACTCGGTAAAATAATTAGTTAAACTACCGAGATAATGGCGGAATCTTATCATATCGGTTTTAATTTAATTTGAATTTAAATTAGAATATGATAAGATATTATTAGGGTTGGACTCTAAGAGGTTCGAGGGGTTTTTTTAAGAAAACCCTAGCCGTCTTTCAATAGTCCAATTTTGTCGGTTGAGAACATTCGTGGCATTCTCTACCAGAGAAAAAAAAACCTCTCAAACCCTAGGCGCTAGCACTCCCTGGGTATCGAGTGAGTTCGCGGTGTGTATCCGATAGAGGACGTTCGCATACCGCAGCGTCTGGTGATTGTTCGGGTTGAACGTACTACAGCAGCAACCAGAATCGAAGGATTTCGATTACAGCAACCAGAGGTAATTCTTAAAGCTTAGATCTTCTTAATCGTTTACTTGGGTTCTCGGGAGGGATTCGTAGATATTTTCCGCGTTTAGGAGTCCACGAATCCCAACAAGGCTAACCTGTACGCCTTAGGCCCCTAGCTACTACCAACATAAGTCACCATCGATCATTTACAGTTTGTCCATCTAGAGGGTTTGTGTCCTTCTGTTGGACCGGGATGGAAATTGTACGGCTGGTCTACCATTTTCCTTCTGCCGTTGGCTGCGTCCCCTAAAGAATTACAGTGAGTGGTGTGATTATTTCCACGCTACTTTCGATGCCCTTTGGGATCAATGGGGCATCCAGGATGCCATTATGATGTCCGATTTTGACATGGCATTAAACTGTAACATTTTTGCTGTTGTTTTGCCATTTTGGTCTTAGCCAATCAACGGCTTCATATTCCTCCAAGGGATGTTTTCCCCGACTATCTTGGACATGTGCACCGTCCTGGGCTTCCAATACAATAGCGATGAGATTCCTAACCTCTATATTAATGAGTGTTCACCTGCCATTATAGCCCGTCTAGACAAAGCTATTGCCTTCTATGGTAATTTCATAGCTACCCAATGAGGTGTAAGTGGTGTTCTGTTAGAGCAAGAACAGGCCTTATTTCTATGGTTATGGCTCTGCAAATATATTCTCTACTCCCATTCGGCAGGATAAGCAATGAATATTGATATTATGTATAGTTATGCTGAGATAGAAACGGTGTTGCGACCTGGCCTCCTTTGTGTTGGCCTTAGTCTATTAGCTGATGAACTAGATAAGTTTGGCCCTATTGTTTAGGAGTGATCCGACCAAATTTGGAGGCCCTTTCTGGGTCATGCAATTGTGGCTTTATCAGTATATCCCCCAATTTGGTGTCAACAACCTCTCTCGGGACTCTGTGGATTCTTCCAACCAGGCTACGGGTTATCGACTATTGAGAACCTCTGTGAACCGATCTTCTACCAGTACCATTGTGTCCTATCTTCATCAAAACTGCCTCCAAAACATGCCTCACTTCTTCCTCTACTTTGCTCAGGTGACTGACCCTCTTTGGTTAACGAAACTTATCAATGCTTCCAAAGGTTCCTAATAAACCATTTGGGCCAAAAGGCTATGTCCCAGGGAGCTTCTTTTAGGAGCCAAACCAGGCACCCGAAGAGCCAAATCCTCCTATGAGCATTACAATCCTCATTCTTTTCTCGACAATTTATGTTGATTTAGGACATCCCTATTGATCCTAGTCATGTATCATCTTATACTGTCATACCTATCTTATCGACTGAAGATGTGCACACTTTAGCGGATAGGTTACTAACCATTCTCTATTCTTTTGAGTATCATCACATCAAGTCGTCAGGGAAATTGCACCCAACTTCAACTTACGGTAGCAACTGATAAGTGAGATGCTCTTCTCAACCCCTGTGGAGACGTAGCTACTTAGGTTGGCTAGGTCGGCATCGGTGGTGGTGGATACGTTAGTGCTAAAGAAAAGTAAGCAGAGCAAGATATCTGCTAGTCTGATTGCCGCACCGTTATTCCAAATGTTGCCGATAAAGAAAGTCCCCACTCTTCCACTTGCTGATGAGGAAGAAGAAGAAGAAGAAACCATTCTCCATCTGCTTAGGTGATAAAAAAGTGGCAAGCTACCCATCCCCCAACAATCACTAAGGTTTGGATCTCCTGTGTTAAACATTTTTTTCCCAATATTCTTCAATCCTCGACTCAATACTAATTCCTTATTCCCTTCTTTTGCAGAAATAAAAAACCCCAGCCAATTGGTTATTTCAAACTCTTTCTCGGAGTAGACGAAAACCATGCCTTCTTTGTCACCTACAAAAATAACACCAGCCGAGAGGGAACTTTGGCTGCTTAACGTTAATCGGCTATTCCTCGAACATTCAAAATTCCCGTCTCAGAGAAAGCAGCGATCGACAAACCTATTTCTCCTCCTGCGAAAATGGCCATTGAGCCCCTTCGGTAGAGCTTCTAAAGGAACCTACCTTTTCTCAGCAAGTAGTATCTAAGGTCATTGCGCTAGGGCTTCTGCATAGCCTAACTGGGCCAACCTGCCGACCAGTCAATTTTCCTAGGATGCAATCAGTTGAGCCCTCTTACTAATTTTGCAATCTACTGATTTTAATATTCTTGTTGAAATGAAATGCCTATTAGCTGATTATTTGGGGCATATGAGGTTCACCCAGCGCTTCTTCTCAGATACCCAAAACAAGAGGGATGAAGCTTCTCGTCAACTTAAGGCTTTAGAGGTGCCCCAAGAGCAGGAAGCTTCTCTGTAGTCGCATCACCAAGAAGCTTTTGTCCGCCTCAGTGTCCTTCGAACTAATATTTCAGAGAGAGTTGAAAATTTGAAGGACTTGAAAAGTAATTGTAAGAACTCCAAGCGGGGTTAGATTTCGAGAGGCGGGCTCTGGAGGAAAAACTTGAGGCCAAGGTCATCTATCAGCAAATGGCCTCCTCGGCCGAAGAATTAATGGCCAGATTCTAAGATGAATAGCTCAAGCTAGAGGCGAGAGGAAGAATTGCTTCAAATAGAGCTACAACAATCGAACAAACTCGCTGATCGGCATGCGGTCTTCATGGGACAATTTTCAATCCTACATGACTACCATTTTTCATAGTCCCAATGAAGCAAGTCCCTTGGGTACTCAAACGAGAGATGTTGAAGCTCGTCCGTCTCCGATGAAAGAAATGGCTGCCGAGCCTGAAATGACCTACGAAGAAATTACCCGCCAAATGGAAGAGAAGAAGTGAATCCCATCGCCATCCACTCTGCTCGAGAAAGATCCAAATTGGCTTTCCATAATTCTATTCGCTCGATCGATCGAGACGCCTCACACTTCTTTTGAGGAGAATTAACTTCTTCTTCTCTTTTCTTTTCTTTCCAACTTAATCTCAAATGTAATAGCCATCTGATCGGCTCTTTTGTGATCAACTTCTTTTCATGAATGCAAATATTTTTCTCGTTTTCTTCTATTGTTATTTTTCACTCCCTCTTTTTTTTTTCATTCCCCTGCTATCATGGTTCCTTCCCAAATTGTAAGATAGAACATTTTTAATTATTTTTTCTTTATGACATTGCTTACCTCTTTTCCATAGGGTGTCATCAGCCGATAAGCCCTCCAACGAAAACCTGTGTAACAAGAAAATATTCATCCTAGGAAGTGAACCATTTACTATAGCGTAGGTCTTTTGATGCAATTGGTAGTATGATTTTCCAAACCATATCTTCTTTCGGAAAGCTCCTCGCTCGCACTTTTCGATTATAGGCTCTTAATACCTTCTCTTTGTACCTTCTAATATTTTCTAACGCTAACTATCCGTTCTCTTCGGCTTGGTCCAAACTTGTAGCCAAAGCCAGCTTGTATTCCTCAACCAACAAATAATGTTGGTAAGCTACTGGAGCCGATCATAATGTTAACTTAACGGGTAACTTCACATCTTGTCCGTATTTTAGCTTAAACGATGTGAAACTTGTAGCAATTTTGAATGCATTCCAATAAGCCTACAGAACCTCTTGAAGTATTTGGTGCCATCTTCTGGGATTGTATTCAATGACTTACGGATCATACTGATCAATGTAATACAGAGATGAATGTAATAGTTTAACTTTGAATTGAGTTAAAAAGTTGTGTACCTTATCTCCCGTGAACATAGCTCCTTAGTTGGCCATTATTATTTTAGGTATGCCAAATCGAAATAGAACACTTTGCTGAAGGAAAACGATAACAGTAGACTAGGTTACCCTGGTCAAGACTTGTGCTTCTACCCACTTCGTAAAATAATCCATTATGACTAAGATAAAGGTATGCCCTTTAGTCGATGGTAGGTGAATCTTGCCGATGACATTTTATAGCCCAACCCTTGAATGGCCACGACTTGATAATAGGATGCAGTTTTGCAAAAGGTGCATGAATCAAACGACCATGCTTCTAACATGCCTCACATCCAGCTGCATAGGCTATGTAATCCATGATCATAGAAGACCAATAAAATCTAAAATGCTGCGATGTCCATTTTAGCTTTGGGCTTGCCTAATGAGCACCGCATAGGCCTTCATGCACCTCGGCTAACACTTGTGATTCTTCTTGTTTTGATAAATATTTTAATAGAACTCTGGAATGGCTTCTTCTGAACAAATCATTTTCGATCAACACAAAGTTCAGCGCTTTACGTTTTACCTCCCATGATACATGACCAATAGGTTTATGCAAATAAGAAACGATATCAGAACACCAGTCTTCTTTGTGTTCTTCTCCTGATATTTGTTGGGACATTACTTCCCCAGCTTTTTTCTTAAAACTTGAAGCCATTTGAGTTAGATCGTTTGCCTCCTAGTTCTTAACTCGAGGAATATGAGTCAAGATAACTTTCGAGAAGTGTTGCAGCAATGCCTTTACTTCCTATAACATAATCAGCAAAATAGGGTTAGTGCATTTATAATCCCCTGAAATCTGTCGGATGACAATTTGAGAATCCCCTGTTATATTGACTACTTGTACATTCATTGCCTTCAAAACTGAAAGTCCTAGAATGAGGGCATCATATTCTGCTTGATAATTTGAAGTTCCTTTCCTTAACATAAAAAGAACTCTTCCTTATCATCCACAAAGGGCTTCAATGATCAAACTGGTGCTTGCCTGATACTGGGCATTGGATTCATCAAACTGCAACATCCATAGTTTGTATGAAATGTATCCCTGTGCTTCTTCTTTTTCAGGGTTGGGCACTTCTAAACATGGATGTTCAACCAAAAAATCATCAATGGCTTGCCCTTTCATTATTTTTAAAGGCAAGTGAGTCAGGGAAAAAGCATGTAACTTAATGGCCTATTTCATTAAATGTCCTTACAGCAAAAGGCAGTTTAATAGGTATTTCATAAGATCAATTTTACACAAGACTTGCACTTCCCAAGGTAATAGAGAATGTTCTATTTTTTTGCATGCATAATATAAAGATAAGCATAACTTCTCAACAGGAGAATACCTTGTTTCGGTGTCTGTCAGATTCCGGCTGAGGTAATATATAGCTTTTTCAATCTCCCATGCATCATCTTGGGGTAACAGGCAGCTGATAGGCTCTTGAGCCACCGAAATGTACAATTTCAAGGGTACCTAATATTGTGGCGGCATCAAAGCAGGTTGTTGTAACAAGGCCGTCTTGATCTAGTCCAAGGCCGTCTAGTGCTCTAGCTTCTAGATGAACTCTAGAGATGACTTCAAACGGAGTAGAATAGAGAACACCTTTTGCTTTCTTGCAGTATTTACTAGAAAATGTCACAAAAAATTAATCTTCCATTGAAAACTTTGGAGATCTTTTTTGGAATGCGGTGGCCTTGCCTGTAGAATATCCCTTGGTTTATTCTGGTCCTCTTTAATTCCACTTTGGTGTACTAGGAATTTGAGGAAATTTTCTGTTGAAACTCCAAAAGCACATTTGGTGGGTTTAATTTTTAGCCCGTGCTTGGGCATTTAAAGGAACTCTTGCTCAACCATCTTAGGTGTTATGAGAAAGTGGGCGACTTAACCACTAAATCATCAATATAAACTTCAATGGTCTTGCCAATGAGATTATGGAAAATTAAGTTCATGGCTCTCTGGAAGGTAGCTCACGACTGGGTATGGTGGGGTTCTCCCTAGGAAAAGGGTCTCTAGGAGCCACGCCTTGTGCAATTAATCCCAAACTCATTTAGTGCTCCCTTGGCAATAGAAACGGCTGCTCTCGGCATATGATGGTGCACCAAGGGTTGAGGTAGGGGGTACATAACTGCTTGTGGGATCCCGTGAGCAATTTTCCTCTATTCAAAATTGTAGAGCTCATTCTCGAAGTAGTGCCGGAACGCCGTGGTGAATCGAGGAATGAGGCTCTGAATGAGTTCACCTGTACATTGCTGCATGGCCTATCGTATGGCAGTTAAGGACGTGAGTGTCAACTAAGACACTTGGGGGAAGACAAGGACTATACTCCCTGGTGCTTAGGAAGGGTAACCTGAGCATTACTGAATGTTGTCGCTGTAGGATAAAAAACTCCCTGTAAAACTCGAATTATAGGCCGATTGGTAGAGTCCGATAGAGGCCTTGCAGATTGTTGCTGAGAATTTAACATAATGCATCCTGAACACAATTGAATGCAACCACTACCTTTAGTCCCACTGGACGTGCCAAATTATGTTACCTTTCAAAAGGGGAGCCGATGAGACAGGGATCGGCTACTCTTCCAATAAACATAAACAGTCCGATGGATTGATGAATATGAGACCCGAACCTTTTAAAAGATGTGGATTCCTTGAACTTAGTATAAAAAAGGTCCAAGAAAGTTGGAATATTACATGAGGAAGCCAATTAGGGCTGAATCAGTGTATTTTGATTAATCTTGATAAAAAGAACGAATACAAAAGCACTGGAATTTGAAATCAATGTAAAATAAAAATGAAAAGCTAGTAGTAAAGGAATAAGGGAAAACTTCTGAAAAGTAAACAAAGCTGTAAATAAAGATAAAGACAAGGAAAATACAGAGTAAAAAGGAATTGAAAATTGAAAATTAATAGTCTGGTAGATGTGTTTGTTAGTGGTCTTCGTTCTGGGAATCCTTGCCCATTTTATGCTTGTCATGGCGTGGTAACCGACCATTTGCATGTGTAGAAAATCTCGCTTCATTGTTCATCTTTTGCGATTAGGAACAGCAATGCATTAGTGATCATGTTGAGATTTGAGGGTAATGACTCATCGTCTACTAGTTCTGATATTGACCGAATGCATCAGCTAAAGAGTTCTTGATGTTCTCATTGGGTTATCAAAATTCCTATCAGCTTCGACTCAAAGTTATCATTGTAATGGATCGGCTAATAGTTAACGTTAACAATAATATAATAACAGCATATATTATAACAATATATTAAGATTTTCTATTCAAATCCCAACAATTATCACATAAGTTTGGAATCAAAACTACTAACAAACACTTTCCTTTTGAAACTACTTTTACAAGTTATGCTGACAAAAAAACTTCTTTTAACACCATAACACATGAATTCATGCAAAACATGTAATTAAATATCATATGAATCCAATTTGCATGTGTGGATTGGTTTACCTCAATAAAATCCCATCTTTGCATTATAATTTAACTAGAGAAAAAACATTTTGCAAGTGATGCTCTACCCATCATATGAGCAACTAGCTTCCAAACACATTATCAAAACAAGGAATCATTAAATCACTACTCATCTCATTTCCACAAACCATTTAAAACCCCCCAATACCCACAATCTGTTCGAAACCATATATCATACCCACGAACCCAGACAAAATAAGGAAGCAACACAATAAAATAAAATAATGGCATTTTCCAGACGGTTATGCTTTAAACTAAGCACCTAAGGAAAATAAAACCATAGCAAGCCGTACATGGTTGGCAACGTTTATAGAAAGGAGAGGAGAATGTTCGGGTACCTTAACCAAGCTATGCTTGACTTAGTGCAAGTGAAGGTAAGTGACTTTGCCTTTTGAGAAGTGCTAGAATAAATCTTCAAGATGGTGAAAAAAATTGCCACGAGCCTTAAGGGTAAATGGGTTTGAGCTTGTTCTGACATGAGAAGCTTTTGTGTTTGAAAAAAAAAAAAAGAAAATAGCGGAAGGCCAAGAAAGAAAAAGAAAAATGAATGCACAACTGTGTTCTTTGGATAATGAAAATAGGAGAAATAGCATAGTGAAAGTGCTTGTGTGGCTGTCAGTTGAGAAAAATCAGGTAGTGGCTGACTCAACTTGAATTACTTGATTGTGTTACCGTATAAAAGGGGAGGCAATGGGAATGGTGATCAGCTTCTCTTCCGATGAATATATATAGTCCGATGGACGAATGAATGTAAGAGTCAGACCTTTTAAGAGACAAGGGTTCCTTGAACTTACTATAGAAAGGGTTCAAGAAAGTACGAATATTGCATGTGGAAGGCAATAAGGACTGGAATCAGTGTGTTTCAATTGATCTTGACAAAAAGGAATACAAAACTACTGGAATTTGAAACCAAAGTAAAATAAAATAAAAAGCTGGTAATAAAGGAATAAAGGAAACTTCTAACAACTAATCAAAGCTGTAAATAAAGATAAAGACAAAGAAAATGTAGAATAAAAAGGAAATTAAAAAGTAGAAACTAGTGGTCTTGTGGGTGTGTTTGTTGGTTGTTCTCGTTCTGGGAGTCCTTGCCCATTTTCTACTTGCTATAGCATTGTAACTGATTACTCTAAATGGAGAAAATCTCGCTTCATGGCTTATCCTTAACAATTAGGAACAGCAGTGCTTTACTGATCATGCCGAGATGTGACGGTGACGACTCAACGGCTCCTGGTTCCGATGTTGACTAGGCACATCGACTGAATAATTTTTGACGTCATCATCAACTTGGCAAAATCCTATCAGCTTCAGCTCAAAGTTACCATTACAATGAAACGAAAAAAGTTGACGTCAACATATGCCCCCAAGTCCCGTTGCTTTAATGGTGTGACTAGGTGAAGCGATGGGAATCGTACCTCTTTTGATTCGTAGCCGTTCTTTTCCTGAAAAAGTTTGAACATCCTGATTATTGTTGAAGGTTTCCGACTCCTCGGCTTTAAAATCGACTAATGGCTGGTCTTTAAATTTCACTTTAAATAGCCATGGTCCCCAATACTCGTTCTTCATTTATACGAAATCCTTCTTCTGAGAAAACTCTACTTCGATCAGACTTATATCATTCTCATGAAATTCATTAGTATTTCCTGCACATCTTTTATCTATGATTTTTGAATCTTCATGGCTGCCCCAATTGATAGCACCCCTTGGCTTTGGTTTAAGCTAAAGCTAACCTATATGCTATAGGCCCTCAGCTACTACTGACGGAGGTCACCGTTGATCATCTTTGATTTCCCCAGCAGGAGGATTTTGTCCTTCTATTGAACTGACATGTCTTTTCTACGGCCAGTCTCCCATTTTCCTTTTGCCATTAGTCGCACGCTGATGTGTTTGGATTTGAGTATAAAAATCATATAAAAACTAAGCACATTCCCAATCAAGTTTAAATTAAAACTTTAGCCCCAAATTACTCATATGAGCAAGCATACTCATCATTAATATAGCATAGGGTTCAAACGAGTGTCTATCCTCAAGGAACAAATATGTATTAATCCCTTTTCTCTCATTGTTTAACCGACTCAATAAAGTGAAAAAGAAATAAAAAGAAAAATAAAATAAAATGAAAGAATATATACATGTCAAGGATGGAGAAGTATGTAACTCAAACCATTATTTTGACAAACATGATTTTAAAGAACACAATCATTATCATAACCGATTTTTCTCTTGGCATCATAAAGGATTAAAATAGACTCACTTCTTTTTCAATCCATGAAATCACTATCTTCTAGAAAAATTAGCATCACATATTCTGTTTCAACTAATTCACCCAAAAAATGCATTAAACACAATCCTTTTCCATATTCTGGCAAACTTATAGCAAGAAATTAACCAATGAATCCATATTCAGCGAGACATCAATTAACCTTTAATTACTCTGTTCTTGGCAATCAACCTTTTTTTCAAGAAAGTTAAGAGACAACAAATATAAAATTAATAAATTGAGACCACCATCAACCCCTTTTTCAAGCAAGTTAATAGAAAGAAACACCCAATTAATCTCGTAATAAGCACAAATAATTAAATACCAAGAAGAACAATCTATTAGTCCAAAGATCAAATAACTCTAAAAACCATGAATACCAAAAACAATGTCGAATTACAATAAAACAATTAATACATCATTGTTCAAGAAAAAGAAAACAAAGTAAAAGAAAGCACTCATAGACAAGCCTCCTTCTTGTTCCTTTGAAGACCTTCTTGCACAACCCTCCTTGAATTGAAGAATTCCTCCTTTGATTTGAGTGATTTTCTATGATGATCTATGAATTCTCCCTTTTTCTCTTATGTTTTCCCCCCTATTTATAGGCTTAGGAAGTTCTTAAACTTATTAGTGTAAGGTTCTTGGCCGAGTAGAAGTAGGAAGATACTAAAATTCCACAAATTACCAAAACCGCGTGGAAAAATCAAGATTCTGACTTATCCTCAGGGCACAGCCGGTACCGTCTTGGCTTCTAGAGTCGGCGCCGATTGTGTTCTGTTTCTTCCATTGTTTGCCAATTTTTTCTTGATTTCCACTCAATGTTGACCAGAGAGCAGCCGGCGCCGCCTTGGCTACTAGAGCCGGCGCCGATTTAGTTCTGTTTCGGTCATGTTTCAATAATTTTTTATCTCCTCAAAATTCATGCCAACAGCATATGGCCGGCACCGGTTCCTCTGTCCTAGCCTCCGCTGCCTCTATTCTATTTTGTGACGTTTTTGCTTTGTTTTACATCTAAAATCTGAAATAATGCACAAAATACCTTTCTAAGGGTAAAATCTCAAATTTGAAGGAATATGACTAGTTATTGAACAGAATGTATCACAAAATAGCCTCAAATAACTAGAAAAAATAAGACTAATTTAGGCCTTATCACGCGTCTTAAAGAATTACAGAGAATGGCATGATCGTTGTCACGCTACCTTCGGAGCCCTTTGGAATTAATAAGGCATCAGAGATGCCATTAGGATGTCCATTTTTTACATGGCTTTTGACCGCAACATCTTCACTATCGTTTTGCCATTCTGGTCGTCGGTAATCAACGGCTTCATATTCCCCCACAGGATGTTTTCCCCAACCATCTTAGATATTTGTAGTATCCTGGGCTTCTGATGCGATGGAGATGAGATCCCTAAAGTCCACAATGATGAAAGTATGCCTGCTGTTGAGGCCTACCTGGACAAAGCCACCACTTCCTAGAATAATATCATTGTTGCACAAAGAGGCATAGGCGGTGTTCCGTCGAAGCAAGAGCAAGCCTCCTTTCTATTGTTGTGGCTCTGCAAGTACATCCTATTTTTTTATTCGACTGGAATAAGCAAGGAATACTGATACTATGTATCGGCTATCCTGAGGAAGAAAAGGAGTTGCGACCTAGCCTTCTTAGTACTGCCATTGGTTTATCGGATGACGAAGTAAATGTCTTCAGCACTATTAGTTGGGAGGGACCCGACCAACCTCAGCGGCCCACTCTGTGTTATGTAATTGCGGCTTTACTAATATGTCCCCCAATTTGGTGTTAACAACCTCTTAGGGGATTTTGTTAACTCCTCCACCTAAGCCACTGGTTATCGTCTGTTGAGAACCCCTTTGAACAGATCTTCCATGGGTACCAATATGTCCTATCTTCATCAAAACTGCCTACAAAACATGCCTCACTTCTTCCCTTATTTTGATTGGAAAACTAGCCCTTTTTGGTTGACGAATCTTGTCGATGCATTGGAGGGTTCCCAACAAACCATTTAGGCCAAAAAGCTGTATCCCAGGAAACACCTTTTAGGGGCCAAACTAGGTGCACGAAATGACAAATCTTCTTGCAAATGGTACAATCCTCATTGCTTCTCTCAGTAACTTTAGGTTGATTCAGGACATCCCTGCTGATGCTAGGCATGTATCATCCTACACTGTCATGCTTGCTTTATCAACTGAAGATGTGCACACTTTAGTCGAAAAGTCCCTGACTATTATCCGTTCCTCTCACTATTATCATTTTCAGGTCATCAGGGAGGCCACACCCAACTTTTACTTATGGTGGCGACTAATGAGTGAAATAATTTTCTTTGCCCCTGTAGAAACGTGGCTACTTAAGCTGGTTGGGTCAGTATCGACAGTGGTAGAAGCATCAGCGCCAAAGAAAGGTAATCAAAGCAAGATATTTGCCAGTCCGATTATCGCACCATTATTCCAAAGTTAACTAGTGAAGAAAGCCCCCATTCTTCCACCTATTCTCGAAGAAGAAGAAGATGAAATAGTCCTTCCTCTGCCTAGGCGGTCCAAAAGGCGGTAAGCAACCCACACCCTAACGATCACCAAGTTTTGGATTTCTTGTGTAAAATTTTTTGAGGATATTCTTTAATTTTAGAACCGAAGGCTAGCTCCTTATTCCCTTCCTTTGCAGATACAAAAACCCAGCCGATTAGTTATTTCTGACTCTTCCTCTGGGTTGACGGAAGCCATGTCCCATTTATTACCTGAAAAGACAACACTAGTCGAGAAGGGAACTTCAGCTGCTTCTCCTTCATTGGTTGTTCCTCCGACGTCTAAGATGCACGTCTCAGAGAAAGCAGTGACTGACAAACCAGTTCCACCTCCCACAAAACCTATCTCTGAGCCCTCTTTAGTAGAGCCCCTAAAGGAAACTATTCCTTCTCGACCAATAACGTCTGAGGCCGCTATGCTAAAGCTCCTGAATAGCCTAATTGGCGACACCCTACTAACCAGCTAGCTTTCCAAAGACGCAAACAGCTGAGCCCTCCCGCTGCTTGCAAAATTGGCTGATTCCGATATTCCTGTTAAATTAAATCATTTATCGACTGACTACTTGGGGCACATGAAGTTTACTCAGCACTTCTTCTTAAACACCCAAAATTAGAGGGATGAAGCTTCTTATCAGCTGAAGGCTTTGGAGGTGCTTTGAGGATAAGAAGCTTTTCTGCAATCGCATTGCTAAGAAGCCTCTGCCTGCCTAAGAGTCTTTCTCGCTATAATTTATGAAAGAGTGGAAAATTTTGAAGCACTCGAAAAGTAATTGCAAAAACTCTAGGTATAGTTAAATTTCAAGATGAGAGTTCTGGAAGAAAAACATGACGCCGAAGGCGTCTGTCAGCACACAACCTTCTCTGCAGACAAGTCAGCAGCTAAGTTTCACAATGAATGGCTCATGCTGGATGCAGAGGAAGAACTGCTTCAAATGGAGCTACAACACTCAAAAAAACTACTGGCCAACATTCAATCATTGTGGGATAATTTTCAATCCTACCTGACCACCATTTTCCATGGTCCTGATGAGGCTAGTCCCTCGGGTACTCAACCTGTTGATGCCGAAGTTCATCCATCTCCAATAGAAGAAACGGTTGTCAAGCTAGAAACGACACAAGAAGAAACGACTAGCAAAACAGAAAAGAAGAGAGAAATCCCACCAGAGATAACTCTACCTGAGAAAGATCCAAATGGGCTTGCCATAGTTCCATTTGCTCAGTCGATCGAGACATACCACACCCCTTCTAAGGAAAAATTGATTTACTTTTTTTTTTTTTTGAAAAAAGTCTAGCTCAGTCTCAAATGTAATGGCCATCTAATCAGCTATTTTCATGAATGCAAATATTTTTCTCTAGTTTTCTTCTTTTGGCTGTTGTTATTTTGTATATATATTGTTATCTTTTTTCCTTTTCTTACTCTTCTCCTACCATGGTTCTCTCCCAAAATGTTGGATAGAATTTTTTTAAATATTTTCTATTTTTGGCATTACTTACTTCATTTTTGTCGAGTGTCATCAGCCAATAAGCCCCTCTATCAAAAACCTATGTAACAAGAAAAGATCCTTCCCAGGAAGCGGACCATTATTCCATAACGTAGGTCTTTTGGTGCAACTGGTAGTATGGTTTTCCAAACCATATCTCATTCCTAAAAGTTTCTCCCCCACACATTCCAGTTATAGGCTTTTGTTACCTTCTCCTTGTGCTTTCTAATATTTTCTAGTGCTACCCATCGGTCTTATTTAGCTTGATCCAAACTCATAGCCAAGGCCAGCTTGTAATCCTCAACCGACAAATAATGTTGGTAAGTTACTCGAGCCGATCGCAATGATAACTCAGTAGGTAACATTGTATCCTGTCCAAATGTTAGCTTAAATGGCGTGAAACCTGTAGTAATTTTGAAAGCATTCCGATGAGCCCACCATAGAACCTCTTGAAGTGTTTCATGCCGCCTTCTAAGATTATCCTCCAATGACTTTCGTATCATGCTAATACAGAGATGAATATATCGTGCCACCTTTTAAGGCCTTGTTTGTAGCTTCAACTTGACTGTTAGCCTATGCATAATACGGAGATGAATATAATAGTTTAACTCTGAATTGATTTAAAAATTTGTGTACCTTATCTCCTGTGAACATAGTTCCTTGGACAGCTAGTTATTATTTCAGTACGTGAAATAGAATACTCTATTGAAGGAAAGTGATAACGGTAGACTGGGTTACTTTGGTTAGGGCTTGTGCCTCTATCAACTTGGTGAAATAATCCGTTGTCACTAAGATAAAGGTGTGACCTTTAGTCGATGGCAGATGAATATTGTCGATGATATTTACAGCCCAACCCCTTAACTGCCATGGCTTGATGATAGGATGCAGTTCGCAGAAGGCGCATGTATCAAGGGATTATGATTCGACATACCTCACATCCAGTTGCATAGGATATATAGACCGTGGTCATATAAGGCCAATATAATCTGTGATGCTATAGTATCCATTTTATTTTTGGACCCGCTCGATAAGCACCGCATAGGCCTTTATGCACTTCGACTAATGCCCGTGAAGCTTCTTGCTTTAACAAACATTTTAATCGAACACCTGAACAGCTTTTTCTGAATAAATTGTTTCCAATCTACACAAAATTTAATGCGCTACGTTTTAACTCCTATGACGCATGACCAATAGGTTCTTGCAAATGGGAAATGATATCAAAAAGCCAATCGTGTTCGTGTTCTTCTCCCGATATTTGTTGGCACAATACTATTCAAGCTATTTTCCTAATCCTGAAGCCATTTGAGCTAAATCGTTTGCCCGTTGGTTCTCAGCTCGAGGAACATGAGTGAGCATGATTTACGAAAAGTGTTGTAGAATGCCTTTACTTCCTGTAACTTATCCAACAAAATTGGGTTAGTTCATTTATACTCACTTGAAGTCTGTCGGATGACAATTTGAGAATCCTCTGTTATATTGACCATTTCTGCATCTAAAGCCTTCAAGACTCGAAGTCCCAAAATGAGAGCATCATACTCTGCCTAGTTATTTAATGTTCCTTTCCTTAATTCAAAAAGAATTCTTCCTTGTTGTCCATAAGGGGCATCAATGATCAAACCGACCCCTGCCTTAAACTAGGTGTGAAATCCATCAAATTGCAACTTCCATGGTTTGTATGAAATGTATCCCTATAATTCTTCCTTTTTAGGATTCGGCATTTCTAAATAAGGGTGGTCAACCAAAAAATCAGCTATGGCTTAACCTTTCATTACTTTCAAAGGCACGTAAGTCAGGGAAAAGGCATGTAACTTAATGGCCTATATCATTAAACGTCCTTGCAGTAAAAGACGGATCAATAGATCTTTGACTAGATCATCTTGCACAAAACTTGCACCTCCCTAGGTAACAGATAATGTTCTAGTTTCATACAATCATAGTACAAAGATAAGCATAGCTTTTCAATAGGAGAATACCTTATTTCAGTATTTGTTAGGTTCCTGCTAAGATAGTACACTACTCTTTTAATCCCCTGTGCATCATCTTGAGCGAATAAGCTTCCAATAGACTCCTGAGCCACCAAAATGTATAATTTCAAGGGTATTTTATCATGTGGCGGCATTAAGATAGGTGGTTGTGATAAAGCTATTTTGATCTAATCAAAAGTCGTCCGATGCTCCGATCGCGGATGAATTCTTGAGACGACCTCAAACGGAGTAAAGAGGAGAACACCTTTTGCTTTTCGGCAACATTTGCTAGAAAATGTCGCAAGAAATTAATCTTTCCTATGAAACATTGGAGTTCTTTTTTGTATCGCGGTGGCGTTACCTGTAGAATATCCCTTACTTTATTCCAATCTATTTCAAATCCTCTTTGATGCACTAGAAATCCGAGGAAATTTCCAACTGAAACTCAGAAAGCGCATTTGCCAGGGTTGATTTTTAGCCGGTGCTTGCACATTCGGAGAAAGGCTCGCTCCAACCACCTTAAGTGTTGTGAGAAAGTGGGTGACTTAACCACTAGATCATCAATGTAAACTTCCATGGTCTTGCCGTTGAGATAATGGAAAATGAGGTATCTGGAAAGTAGCTCTAGCATTCTTGAAGCCGAAGGGCATAACTATCCATTCGAACAAGCCGATAGAACCTTGACATCAAAAAGCTGTCTTTCATGTATCTTCTTCGGCTATAAAGATCTAGTTGTAAATACAATATCCATCCATAAAGCTTAAAAATTGGTTTATAGCTACCGAATCTACTAATATGTTGGCCATTGGTAAGGTGTATTCATCATTCGGTGTGGCCAAATTCAAATTTTTTTAATCAACATAAACTCGTAGTTGGCCATTTTTCTTGATGATAGGTACAATGTTGGACACCCATATTGGAATGTATGCTCTCCAGACTGGATTTCTGATGTAATTATCAAATTTATTAATAAAAGAATTTATTATCAAAAATTTGTTTGTGAATTTATATTTTATTTGCACACCATTTACGTTTGGAAAAGACCTATTATGTTTAAGTAAGTGATCCATGTGAATGGTGGTCTTTCACAGTAGGGTATGGATCACGGGTTACTTAACACATAAACGTTTGTTCTTAACTGATTGGTGAGTATGGGAATCTTATCATGTTTAGGTTATTGTGTTTATGAATTTCAAATGGAGAATGACTTACCTTTAGCCAGTGAGTAGTCCACTCACTTTATAGAATCAGGGTATTTCAAATACATAGAATAGGACCAGTAATAGTGGTTTCTAAAAGTACTATTTAGAAGAAACCCAGATTTTTACTGCTATAGCGTGGACTAATACTCTACTATTTGAGTGTGAGTTGGTGGTCTAATGAAGCTGGAAGCATGTACTTTGATATACTATAGTTGAGGTTCTATTGTAGAGGCGATATACTTATATGTTGGGTATATGTGATTGATTAGTTAAGATAGACTTGTACAAGATAGCTTCTACACTATATCGCCCCTTATGACTGTTTGAATGATCTAAATATCAAGGGCTCTGGGGAAAATGACTTGGATGTTTGCTTTAGGATAGCTCCCTTGGAAAGCGAAGCATTCCAAGAGTCATGGATCATTGGACTAGAGGTTTAAGGATGGTAGATGTCTTTTAGAGAGATGCTAGTATACTATTCCTTTCTAAATCTATGATGATGCGTAGAGGGATATTTTAGTCATTACACCTGTAGGTCGGAGACTTTGCTAACGCAGTATTGTCCTTGAAGTCAACATTTTCTTATGGTGATATTAGAAAATATTTAAAATACAAAATATAGCTATTTCTATAGTAGGGGTATTTTGGCCATTTTAGTAGTCAAGGCGATGTGTCTTTTGGTTCTCGGAATAGCCCATAAGTCCTTATGGGTTTGGGTTAAGGGATTGGTCTTGTATAAAATGGATTTTATTTTATTTGAGTAGCCTGGTTTATTTAATGGGCTAGAATAAAATAAAAGGTTCAAAGAGAGAGAGAATTATATATTGGCCCATTTGGGTTATTTAATTAATTTAATTATTAGACTTGTATTAATCTAGGAATAATTAAATTAAATTAAAGGCTAAACCCAATAAACTAGGCTAAGGCTTGAGGTTTATATTAGTCCATTGGGTTATTTAATTAGTTTAATTATTGATCTTGTTTCAGTCCAGGAATAATTAAATTAAATTAAAAGGCTTAACCCAATGACCTGGGCCATAGGTCCGAAGGCCTGTTTAATGGCTTAACATAACGTAGGCCTTAGGGCTTCTGTTTGATTTTTGAATGCCTAGATAATAACCTATGATTAAGGTTGTGGGGATTCAAATGGGAACAACAGAGGTTCATTGAAGCACATTGTTTTTCCTTCCTTCAAGCTTCACGTCTTCATTCTTTCTCTCTCTCGCGCATTCTCTGTGTTTTGAAAAATAGCAAGAACAGAGACGAAAAATTCATCTGATTAATGATTGATAGCATTTAGTTAGAGTAAGAAGATCATCCCCTTCATCCGTACGCTTTCACCACGCATTTCAGGCAGGGTTATATTCCAATAGCCAAGGAGAATCACGTTGATGCCCAGAAGAAGCCATTGGCTTGGGGGACAACAACCTGAAGAATTGATCTCGGAATCAGAATCGAATCAGACCGAGGCACTGACACCCCTTAGACCAATGAAAAAATGCAAAGGTAATCAACTTTCATGCGATGCTCTGTTTTCAGTTTTATTCCGTAGCATGTTTCGGTGCCTTCCTTTTTGCCATATTAACATACAAGTGGTATCAGAGCGTGGCTTATATGGCAATATAGGTTACATGTCGGTGAATAAAACTGGTTAGATGATTATATTTGGTGATCCTTTGTATTTATGATATGCGTAGAATCATATAAGTCTTACAGTTGAGACATAGGATCACTATAAAAGTTTTTTTTTAAAAGATTTCGTAGTGTTTATGTAAGCCTATAATTAAAGTCATATGCATTTATGGATTGTTTTAGATGAGTTTTGGTTAAAATCGTTGAAAAAAATCGAGACCTAGACCGTTGAAACACACGGAGGAATGTCGAAGACGATGATTACCGTAGCAACTAGCCGCGAGTAGTCGAACCGAGAAGCCGAGCCGCACTGCAAAATGAGAGAGGAGGTGAAGCCGTCCAAGCCAGCCACGGCTTGGAGCCGCTGCCAGGCTCGAGTTGGCCTCAGCTCCATGGCGCGTGCAAGGAAGATTCCATGCGGAAGCTATCTCCTCACGGAAACTAGGTGCAAAAGTTGCTGCGCGAGGACCCGAGTCATGGGCACCCACCCAGATCACAGTCCATGGGTTTTTCCCATAGGCCATGATCACTGTGGTGGATGCATTGGACCAGCGATTTTTTTTTTTTTTTTTAGATTTTTGGTCCCATACCAGTTGAAGTTTGTTTATTGTAATAGTTAATATTCTTTGAATATGTTGCATGAAAAATAATAGTAAAGAAAATTTAGGATTAAATAAGACCATTAATTAATTGATGTGTTTAACTCTATTATATGGATACTTAGGTTAAAAGAATAGAAAAGCATAAAAACATTTACAATGTTCTAGTGTGCTTATTATTATTATTTTTTTGTACTCTATGTGCGCGTTTTTCAAAGACCAAAGTCTTTGGGAAATTTATAACAAGAAAAATAATTTTCAAATTAAAAAAAATGGTTATTTTGAACTTGGACAAAAATTAATTCTTGGATATTTTCTCAAAGGATTGAATCCTTGACATAGAAAATATTTTAGATTTAGATATTTTTGTAAGTTAAAACAGAAAGCCATTTTTGTTTTATTTTTGCGCTAGAAAATTATTTTTGTCAAATTAAACTTGAGACCAAAGTCTCTAAAAAGTTTAAAAGGAAATTTTTTGAAATAATTAATGTCTTAACTATATAAAATAAATTCATAGAAATCTCTTAAAGGGTTTTACCTTGACACAGAGATTTATGAATTTAGATATTCGACAAAGAGTTCAGGGATAATTAATGGATATTTTTGAAAAGGATATTTTCTTTAAAAACCCTTGTTTTAAAAGTCTAAGTTGGAGAAGGGTTCCAACGGCTCCATGGCTTCCATCACGATCCTCATTAGATATCGTAGGTCCCCTTACATCACCCTGGGAGTGAACCCGTATAAGATGGGGATACCATAAGGATCTAGAACTAATGGATGGATGTAATTAATAACTCGAGACACGTGTTATAATCGAGTAGCCCACGTTAGAAGTTATAGTGCGAGGAATCTCCATAGGAAATAAGAAGAAACGGTCATCCCACGATGGAGTTATCTTCTAGATCATTACCTAAAAGGAAAATTAATTTGTGGTGGTTAATACACTTAGCTTAAGAAACTGCTAATCTTTCCAAGAAACTATGTTAGTTTTTCTAAGAGCCAATTTAATCGTATTAAAGATAATATTGATAGGGTTAACTATTATCGAATTTAGTATGAGGATAAACTATACAAATTATTTTTTTTTTTCACAAACTAAGATTTTTTTTTATTTTTGATTTTTTAGAAATGGTTGGTGGAGGTTTTTTTAGTCCTTTGGCCATTATTCTCTGAGAGAATAAGTTAACAGGTCCAAATTATGTAGACTGAAAAAGGAACTTGGATATAATACTCACTACTGAGGAGAATAAGTATGTCCTCTACGAAACTTGGCCTCCTATCATGGAGGTTCCACCGATATTAGGTGTGAGGGTGAGAAAGCATGGAAGAAGACTGATGAGATGGCTTGTTGCTATATGTTGGCCTCCATATCTATTGTGCTCTAGTTCAAACACGAGCACATGGCCACTACGTATGACATAAGCCAATTATTAGCCATGATGTTCGCCGATAAAAGCCGGCCCACAAGGCTGGAAACTCTTATGACGATCATAAACACTAAGATGGTTGAGGGAGCATCAGTCAAGAAGCATATGCTCAAAATGATTGCTACTTTATTGGAAGCGAAAATCTTAGGGGTTGTAATTGACCCCGAGAGTCAAGTAGACATGATTCTTGAATCTCTACTTGGCTCTTTTACTCAGTTCAAGTTGAACTACAACTAGAACAAGTTAAACATAAGTTTAACCGAGTTAATAAAAGAGCTCTAAGTGGCAGAGAAAGTTATGAAACTAGAGTCTAAGGCTATGATTGCTAAGGCTTCTTCTTCCATATCTAGGCCCAGGCCCAAGAAGTTGAAGAAGAAGAAAGGAAACACAATAGCCCAGCCTAAGAACCAGTCCAACAAGCCAAAAGGCAAGTGCTTCAAGTACGGGCAGAAGGGACACTACAAAAAGGGGTATCCAAAGCTTCAAGCCAAAAAAAACCCTACAGGTATTGTTCTCTATTTAAAGTCAATTTCAATGGTTGGATCAACTTTCACTTGGATTGTTAATTTTGGAGCCACTGATCATATTTGTAACTCCTTGCAGTGGTTTAGGAAGATAAGAAGACTCTAGAAGGGCGAGCATGGACTACGATTAGGAAATGAAACGCAAGTATGGGCCCTTGCAGTGGGAGAGCTGGATCTTTTTTTTTATTATAATATAGTAGTTATTTTGAAGGATATTTTATATGTACCTAGATTTAGACATAATTTGGTTTCCGTTGCAAAACTTATAAATCAGGGATATTCTGTTTCTTTCCATTTTGGTATTATTATCAGTAGAAATAGAGAAGTTCTTTGTTCTGGGCACATGTATGAAAACTTATTCTTCTTAAATCCTACAAACAATCAAATAAATAATGCTCAATCCGAACCTTTAAGTAAGAAGAGAAAAATCAATGTTAATGACTCATATCTTTTGCATATAAGGTTGGGTCATATTAACTCAACTAGGATTCAGAAGTTAATCCATGATGGGCCTTTAGGCTCATTAAGATTGGAAGTTAGCCTCAGTCCTTATGGAAAAAGTGACCAAAAGGTTATTCATCCAAAAGGTTGATAAGGCCAAGGAGATATTAGGCCTTGTTCACACTGATATGTGTAGTCCTTTGTCTACACCAGCTAGAGGGGGTTTAAAGTACATCATTACTTTCACGGATGATTGTACAAGGTTTGGTTATATCTAGCTAATGAGGTGAAAGTTTGACACTTTTGATAAGTTCAAAGAGTTTAAGGCTGAAGTGGAGCGTCAGACAGGTAAACTGATCAAAACCTTATAATCAGATCGTGGTGGAGAGTACTTCCTCGGTGAATTCAAGGATTACAGGTATATCATGGGATAGTATCCCAGCTCTTTATGTCGAGGACACCCCAACAATGGAGTAACTGAGCGAAGGAATATAATATTGATGGAAATGGTTCGAAATATGATTTCTCATGCTACTCTTCCGGTCTCTTTTGGGGATATGCCCTGGAAATAGCGGCATACATTCTGAACTTGGTGCCTTCCAAGTCAGTACCTAGGATGCCCTATGAGATATGGACTGGGCATTAGCTAAGTCTAAATTATCTCAACATATGGGGCTGCCCAGCTTATGTACTGATCAAGGGAGACAAGTTACAATCACGATCAAAATTATGCTATTTTGTTGGGTATCCAAAAGGGACAAAATGAGGTTACTTTTATCATCCCAAGGAGTAGAAAGTACTGGTAAATACTAATGCTAGATAATTGGAGGATGATCAAAGTACTTCCACTAAAGGTTTAACAATGTTGGAACTCAAGGAGAAGTTATCTTTGGAATCAACTTCTTCAGACCCAATTGTGGAACAAGAAGAGGCAAAGCTTCAAGAACCTATACAAATGGAGCCTTATTGTAGTGGAAGGATATCTAGGGTTCCAGAAAGTTAGATTGGAGAGGCTTTTGAGCTGGTCTCTGATCATCAGAAACAAGATCCAACTAGATACGTAGAGGCTATTGCTCATGCCAATGCAAATATATGGCATGAAGCAATAAAAGCCGAGATTGAGTCTATGTACTTCAATTAAGTTTGGGATCTTGTAGCTTCACCTGAAGGAATAAAACCCATTGGGTGTAAGTGGGTACACAAAAGAAAAAGAGGAGTGGATCGGAAGATGGAAACCTTCAAAGCTACACTTTTGGCGAAAAGGTATACTCAAATAGAGAGAATCGACTATGAGAAAACCTTTTCCTCGGTAGCCATGCTTAAGTCCATCTATATCCTCCTTGCCATCGCATGTCATTGTGATTATGAGATATAGCAAATGGATATCAAGTCGGCATTTCTTAATGGTCATCTTAGTGAAGACATTTATATGTTCCAACGGGAAGGTTTTATTGCTAAAGGCTAGGAATATATGGTTTGCAAGGTTAAGAAGTCCATTTATGGACTTAAGCAAGAATCTAGCACATAGAACATTCGTTTTGATGAGACTGTAAAGTCTTACAGTTTCATTCAAAACGAGGATGAACCATATGTGTACACGAAATTGGAATGCATAAATATAGTTTTTCTTGTCCTATATATGGATAACCTTCTACTCATTTGAAATGATGTAGGAACATTGTCATCTACTAAGGTTTGGTTGTCTAGTCAATTTAGTATGAAGGACTTAGGAGAAGCCAATTACAGTCTCGAGATTAAGCTTCTTAAAAATAGGAAGCAAATAATGTTCGAAATATCCCAAGCGACATACATTGACAAGATGCTGGCCAAGTTCAGCATGGACTCATGCAAGGGAGCTCTAATCCCTTGCAGACATGGGTTGTCTTTTTGTTCAAAGGACTGTTCGAAGTCCCAAAGAGGAAAAGATAGAATAAGTAGGATTCCCTACACTTCGACTGTGGGAAGTCTCATATACGCCATGCTGTGCACTAGGCCAGATATCTGCTTGGACGTAGACTTAGTTAGTAGATATCAGTCAAACCACTGGGGAGGTTCATTGGTAAGCTGTAATTCATATCCTCAAGTACCTCAAAGGTATGAGAGATTATATGCTAGTTTACAAGGCTAATGACTAGGTTCCTATGATACCTCACTCTGGTCAAACCCGATTTATGAGAATTAATATGCATTGAATATGAACATATGTATCCGAACATGATATATGCTTGTTTTATGAATCTCCAAGCTTGTGTTTTGGTGATATGTGTATATATATATATGTGATGCATTAAATTTTTAATAGTGATTTAGGAATGGTGGAAGGCATCATCTAATTATTGCGCCATAAAATATTTTACATGGAAATTATTATTATTATTATTATTATTATTATTATTATTATTATTATTATTATTATTATTATTATTATTATTATTATTATTATCATCATCATCATCATCCTTCCTCAAAACTCTCATATCTTCTATTTTTGGTCCGTCACCCCTTAGTTATTTATAACTATAGTAAGAATTATAATTATACTAACTATAATTATATTGCTATTACTTATTATTAAAATTATTGTTGTTGAAAATTTTATTATCTATTGTTATAATTATTTTCACTTGATAAGTTATAACGATATTATATGTAATATTATAATGTCTTAATAATATTATAACATTAAAATGACTTCCTTTTAATTTATATTAAAATATTATGTGTGTGTCTACACACACACACACACATTTGTATAATAAATATATATTACGTATCCATGTCGACATTGATGCTTGTCTAGCCGTCCCTTTAGGGGTTCATTTCTATAAGAAATGTCATCCTTTAGTTATTATTATTATTATTTTTAAGAACTTTATCCAAGCCATTAATTTTTTTTTTTAACTTTTGAATTAGAAACGGAGCTTTCTCCCAAAGCTCCACTTATCTTGGTCAAATCCTATAGGAATGCTCAAGTCTTGAATAATTTCTTCTTATGCAGCTACCAAATTTAACCATTTCAACACCATCGGTTGTATGTTGAATTACAAAAGACAATCAATTTTTTTTAAAAAAAAAATAAATGGATTCTAGCAATCCTAATTCTTTAGAACTTTGGAAATTCTTTTCATCTCTTACTCCTTACTCATGCCACCCACCTTTTCTCTTAAAACAAATTTAGTTTTATTTCATGCTTGAAACAAGTGGTCACCAATTTGAGGTCTCTTAGCCTCAAGAAGAACTTCTGAAATTTGAACAAATTCTATCTAGGCCATTTTGAATGTTGTAACCTCCTATAATCCTTCCGAAATTCGGTCAAGCAAACACTGACTGATTAATTCTTAAGACCTTAAGAATTAGCTAAATTTATTTAATTTCTTATAAACCTCACTTAAGCAAATTAATCTCCTTTAATATAACTAACATTATTAACATTTATTAAGCTCCTTTAAATGTTAGTTAAGGTATCTTAACCTAGATTAAGTGTCCCAAAGTTTGCCTAACGCAAAGCTTAAATATTAACTTAACAAATCATTTTAATATACACTAATATATATTAATCCTCATTCATTTTCCACTTAATGTCGCATAACTTCTAGATATTCATTTAACTTAAATAACCTCAATTATCCATATGTTTAATTATTCTTAATCACCATTAGGTGCCTTAAGATGAGTCTAGCACTAAGAGAAGGTTTACTTCAATAATCCATCTTACTTTGCACTAATTATTCTTAACGAAACACAAACTAACATAACACTCTTATTAACTCAAAATTAGTTAATATTCTTCATTCTCCTTCCTCTGACAACATGATTAATTTGTGATTAAGCATTTTTAAGCTTATATTAGGGTTAATCACCACTCAAAAAAATAAAGAAACCGTATTAGGTCACTTAGCTACAGTTAACCTTAAAGTAAATGTGCTAAAACTTCATAACTATTCCTACTTTGATTTTTTTTTTTGGTCAAAATGATCTACACATTATACGGAGTAATCCTGTGTCTCTTGTCTTGAGCTTAACTGTTCTTGACAATATGTAAATTGAGAACAAAGCCACCCCTTACTGGCCCTTAAAACTTTTTTCTTCACAAATTTCTTTTTCTTGTTAAATTAAGCATCTTTAATTCTAGGGCCTCGTGTTTAACACTCAATATAGTGTAATATTCAAAACTAAAAATCTAAGATCCTAGTTACTACTGCCCTCCTTTTTATTTTTATTCTTTACTTTATAGGCGGGTGCTACAATTAGGTTCCCCAAAATGCAAAACCCACTCTTTCTCAAATAATGAGTTTCCTATCCTTGAACCCAACCCATAGGTATCTCTATCATACAAATTAAACCTAATGAGTATTAAAATCAAAGACCTACAATTCTAAAGCCAAAAAGATGCAAAGTCTCCATCGCTAGGTGACCTAATTGTTAGAATTCGTGGACTCCTAAACGCGGAAAACATCCACGAATCCCTCCCGATGACCTAAGTAAACGATTAAGATGATCTAAGGTTTAAGAATTACCTCTGGTTGCTGTAATCGAAATCCTTCGATTCTGATTGCGTTGTTATACGTTCAACCCGAACAGTCACCAGACGCTGCAGTATGCGAACGTCCTCTATCGGATACACACCGCGAACTCACTCGATACCCGGAGAGTGCTAGCGCCTAGGGTTTGAGAGGTTTTTTTTCCTTTTCTGGTAGAGAATGGCACGAATGTTCTCAACCGAGAAAAATTGGACTATTGAAAAGACGGCTGGGGTTTTCTTAAAAACCCCCGAACCTCTTAGCGTCCAACCCTAATAATATCTTATCATATTCTAATTTAAATTCAAATTAAATTAAAACTGATATGATAAGATTCTACCATTATCTCGGTAATTTAACTAATTAATTTACCGAGTCAAATTCTTGTAATCTGGACATCATCCAGATACATCGAATGTGGACATATTTCCAGATTCATTGTATCTGGTAAATTTTCTAAGTACGATTAACTTAGACATATTTCCAGATTCATCGAACCTGGTCACAAGAAAATAACCTAACAAGTTCGCTTATTGTGTGACCCTATAGGTTCATTTAACACTGACAGTGTGCCTAAATCATATTTAAATGGCCCACAAGTTATAAGTGGTTTCTAGCAAAACATTATAACTATCCAGGTTAAATGAAGATTGGTGATCTCTTTGAACCAAACCATAATTTTATATTTAGTCATTTTGTCACACGATATCCAGATTAAGCATAAGGCACGGAGCATGTCATCCTTATTAAGCTTAATCAATTATTTCTTGATTTCATAGTAGACTGTTCAAACAAATGATATCAATATCTTAGATTGATATATTTGAGCACGGCCATGCATTTTTAACAGTCTAACTTATCAAGGGGCCCATGGATATCTCTCCTATAACTGAGATGGATAAATTCCTTCACAATCAACCACATTCCTCTCCTTGATTTATTCTATATCAACAGTAGTCTAATTTATTATCCGGTTAAAGACAACTTTAGACAATGTCAAAATATAATATTTATCAAGTAGGAAACTATGATGAATTTAGGTCGAAGGGCTTTCAATATTATTATGGCTAGAAAGTACTTATGACATATTCCATGAAGTACTCTCACAGTGGGTCATGTCCAATACAATGTTCTCTAACATTTATTTATGTCTTGACTCGATATCACAAATGTCCATGGCCAGTAAAACATAGCCATCAAGTCACAAACATACTAATCTTAATTTATTATTATTCCAATAATAATAATCGATCAGGGATAGTTTTAGAATAGTCATTGTATTCATTGTAGGGTTTTACTATCAAGTCACGTACTTGATGACCAACAAAACAAAACTCACTATTCATGGAAAGGAAAGCCTCATATTATTATATAAAACATAATGACAATAGTATAAGTACAAATTGACTCTAGGGCATATCCCCAACACTAACAACTCTATCCGCCACAAAGTCCTCATCCCCTAAATTTTTTCTCAAATCATCAAGGAAAAACAAATCTATTAAACCAACACAAATTGGTATCCATCTCATAAATCATTTTCTCAAAGCTAATACAATAGAATAACCCAATCAATCATTTTAATCAAACAAGCCCAAGTGATAGATTACTCAAGCAAGATTTAATTAATTAAATAATAATCTAATGCAAGATCAAATAAGGGTACACCCCTTTAATTAAAATTAGATCTAAGTAATAAATGTAGGAATTCCACATGCAAAAATAGATTTACATAGTGGAAGAACAAAGGAATTCCAGACGCCTAAGATCACTCATATGCATTCAAATGAATCAAAACAGGTGAGAAAAATTGATGTGTCCAGACATGGGTGTAAAAATCATACAAAAACTAAGCACATTCCCAATCAATTTTAAATTAAAACGTTCAACCAAAATCACACATATGAGCAAGTGTACTCATCATTAACCAAGCATAGGGTTCAACCGAGTGTCGATCCTCCAAGAACAAGTAGACATTAATCACCTTTCTTTCATTATTTAACCAACTCGATAAAGCGAAAAACAAATAAAAAATAAAATAAAATAAAAGTATATACATGTCAAGGATGGAGAAGTATGTAACTCAAACCATTGTGTAGACAAACATGATCTTAAAGAACTCAACCATTATCATAACTAATTATTCCCTTGGCATCATGAAGGATTAAGATAGACTCACTTCTTTTCAATCTATGAATCCCTATCTACTAGGTAACTTAGTATCACATATTCTGTCTCAACCAGTCTTACCCAAAAGATGCATTAAACACAATCCTTGATTAAATTTCCATATTCTGGCAAACTTAAAACATGAAACTAACCAATGAATCCATATTCTGGCAGACATCAATTAACCTTTAATTACCAATTCTTAGCAATTAACTCCATTTTCAAGCAAGTTAAAAGACAACAAATATGAAACTAATGAATTGAAACCACAATCAACCCCCTTTTCAAGAAAGTCAATAGAAAGTAACAATCAACCAATCTCGTAATAAGCACAAGTAATTAAATGGCAAGGATAACAATCAATTAATCAAAAGATCAAATAACTCTAAATATTATGAATCTCTAAAACAATGTCAAATTACAATAAATCAATTAACACATTATTGCTAAAGAAAAAGAAAACAAAGTAAAAGAAAGCACTCATAGACAAGCCTCATTCTTCTTCGTTTGAAGACCTTCTTGTACAACTCTCATTGAATTGAAGAATTCCTCCTTTGATTGACTAATTTTCTATGATGATCAATGAATTCTCGTCTTTTTCCTTATGTTTTTCATCTATTTATAGGCTCAAGAAGTGCCTAAACTTGTAGGTACAATGTTCTTGGCTGAGTAGAAGTTGAAAGATACTAAAACTCCACAGATTACCAGAAACTGTGTAGAAAAAATCAAGCACCGCTTTATCTTCAAGGCACAACCGGCGCCGCCTTGGCTCTCAGAGTCGGCGCCGATTGTGTTCTGCTTATCTACTTGTTCATCGATTTTTCTCTGAATTTTGCACAATGAAGACCAAAATGCAGTCGGCGCCACCTTGACTCTTGGAGCCGGTGCCGGTTCCCCTCTGTTCCACTCTGTTTTGACAATTTTTTGTCTCCTTGAAGTTCGTGCAATCTAGTGCATGACCGGCACTAGTTCTAGAGCCCTAGCTGGCGCCGCCTCTCCTCTGTTTTGCGACGTTTTCGTTTCGTTTTACCCTAAAAATCTTTAATAATGAATAAAATACTTTTCCAAGGATAAAATCTCAAATATGAAGGAATATGACTAGTTATTGAACAAAATGTATCATAAAAAAACCTCAAATAATTAGGAAAAATATGACTAATTTAGCCGCTATTAAAAAATACCTTCAGTCTGCCTCTGTTAAAGAAAAATTTTTCTTCTGTTCTAAATGCTTCATCTAGCCAAACAAAGAGATTGACTTCTCTTTTGTTCCATCAAAGCTCTGTAATCCAAGTGTAGGATCACCTCTAATATAGACATGAGAATGGCATATAATTCACCAGAGTTTTGTGAGAGCAAAACTAAATCTGACGCCTAGGGTTTTCAGTGATTTTTCAGAAAAAGAAGATGAAGAGTGCTCTCGATTTTTTCAAAAAAAAAAAAAAAAAAATTGTCTGTCATTTTCAAATCACAATCCCCACAGAGTCTATATAATGATATATATCATCCGTATCAATTTTGTTAATAAAAATCCATAATGTATATGAATTCTAAATAACCAACTGTTATTATGATCATTTGTTAATTACAATATGGCCCACAAATTATAACTAATTATAATTGACCACAAAAACTTCTTCTTTTCACAATCAACCCTATAATATTATCAAAAAACTTCTTGGGCACTCAATCCTTTATTGTGTGTGACCTATTAGGTTTTCCACTCAATTGGTAGCAAAATTTGAAATAATCTAAATATCTCTATGATTATTAATCCTTAATAATTTTAGAATTAACTTATTAATTCTAATAATAAATCCATATTCAGTAGATCATGATTGGTATCTAGCAATACATCGTGGCCACCTAAAAGTCCAGAAAGTCAAGTGGCTTAACATGAACCTTTCAATAGCAAATAATAGTGTAATAAACTCCTTTCACCATACAATATCTCATTTGATTTGGAGTACGGAATTAGTGCCAACTCCTTTCAGAATAATAAATTAATTCTGGCCAAAACATTTTAGTACTTGTTCTCGGAATGTACTACTCATCTTATGTATTAATTGGAACTATTTCCAATATACAATTGCCTTGGCCAAGGACTTTTCGAGTAGTGATTCCAACAAGTGGCCGTAAGATATTCGCCCCTACTATTACGAGTGGTGAATCCTTTACTGATCCTCTCAATTATTTACACTTGCTTAATGTTATCCCCAATATCTATCCCATAGACGGTCTTGTCAGGACTCCAGAAATTGAAATCAAAGTTCAACACTTAGCAAATAAAGTATCTTGGAGATCTCAAGTCTAAGGATAGTTGTACATTTGCTATGATAAGATTCTATCACTAGCACTAAATAGTTATCCATGTGACTATCTCATAGTCAGGTCATCTAATGTACTTGTTCGGGCTACAAGTATCCATATGTTAACTTTGATTATCATAATACTCATGGATATGAGAACCTGAGGGAGACGTGAACAGGGGAGCATGCATTGGTTATAGGGAAAAAAAATAGAGAAAAATAAAACCAAGCCTTAAAGGCCATACGGAAGCATGAAGATCATACCTTTGCACTCCTTAACCCTTCTAGGTTGAGTAGGAGCGGATTGAACGACTGGAATCGCCTCGCTCCACCCACTTGAAGAAGCTTCCGGTTGAACACCCGCTAGCCTCCTACTTCGCCTTGTTTGCATCAACGCCAATCTTTCCAACTCTCGGAATATTCCTCTGCCTGTACTCTAGTCGGTGAACACTTTGGTGAAGAGGAACAGTCTCAATTCCCCTTGGTTCACTTGCTATTGGTTAGCAAAGTCCAAGAAGAACAACAAGAAAAGGGAGACGCGAGAGAGAGCAGAGAGAGAGACGTGAGTTCTCTGTAAGGTTAGGGAGATTACGGTTTTCCTCTACCAGAGACTAGTCTATTGGTTAGCCAAAACTATGTTTCTCAATCTCTAATAAAATATATCCTCGGGATTTCAAAACACCTGGATGTTCTCCTGAGAATCAGTTTGGCCTAACCCTAAACTCCTCTTAACCGTATCTGGAAAAAAATCTAAGGTCCAAGCTATGGGGCTAGAAAAATATTTATTATTTTCCTTGGACCCAAAAAGCTCAAAATAATAAACATTAATTATTTATTTCCTGGGCTTATATAAACAACCCAGTAAATAATTAATAAGCCCAAATGAACCATAATAATTAATCTTTAATTATTTATTTCTTGGGCATATATAAATAACCCAATAAATAATTAAACATTAATTATTTCCCCTAGTTTAAGCCCAGATTAATTTCTTAATTATTCATACTGGACCTAGGCCCTGAATAATTAATTAACCAATTAAACTAGATAATTAATTTCTCTCAACTCCTATTTTAATTAATTTATTTATTTTATTCCAGTCCAATAATAAATTAGACTTCCTGAATAAAATAAAATAAAACAAAATAAAATCCTCTTGAACTGAGACCAATTCCTCAACCCAAAATTAGTTAGGACTTACGGGCTATTCCGAGGACCAAAAAGACACATCGCATTGGCTGCTAAAATGACCAAAATACCCCTGCTATATAAATAGTTGTATTTTGAATTTTAAATATTTCCTAAAATCACCATAAGGAAATATTGACCCCAAGGACAATGCTGCATTCGCAAAGTCTCCGACCTACAGGTGAAATGACTAAAATACCCCTCTGCACATCGACGTACATTTAGAGAGGAAGAAGTGTAGTAACACCCCTCTAAATGACATCTACCATCCTTAGGCTTCTAGTCCAATGATCCACGACTTCCTAGAGTGTTTCTGCTTTCCAAGGGAGCTACCCTAAAGCAAACATCCAAGTCATGTTTCCCAAAGCCCTGCACATTTTAGACCATTCGGACAACCACAAAGGGCGATATAGTGCAGAAACTATCTTGTACAAGTCTGTCTTAACTAACTAATCACACATACCCAACATGCAAGTATATTGGCCCTACGATAGAACCTCAACTATAGCAAATCAAAGTATATGCTTCCAGCTTCGCTAGACCACCAACTCATACTTAAGTCGTAGAGTACTAGTCCACGTTGTAGCGGTAGTAGTCTAGGTTTCTATCATATAGTACTTTTAGAAACCACTACTACAAGTCCTGTCCTACGTATTCGAAATACGCTTATGTCATGAAGTGAGTGGACTACTCACTGGCTAAAGGTAAGTCATTCCCCATTTGGAATTCATAACATAATAACCTAAACACGATGAGGTTCCCAGTCTCATCAATAGGTTAAGAACAAATGTTTATGTATTAAATAACCCGTGATCCATACTTTACTATGAAAGACCACCATTCACATGGATCACTTATTTAAACACAATGGGTCTGTTCCAAACGAAAATCGTGCACAAACAAAAAGTAAATTCACAAAAAAATTCTGAAAATAAATTCTTTTATTAAAATATTTGATTTTACATCAGAAACCTAGTCTAAGAGGGCATACAATCCAACAGAACCATCATCTGATCAAATCAGGAAGTATAACATTTGCTAGTCTTAATGTATTAATGATGTTCTATCTCATTAATACTATGACTAGGGATAATTTATGTATGAACACTATCCAATACAGTAGAAACTTTACATCATGACCTCTGTCATGATTTTTTCAATACAGTGTTGCATTTGAGACTTTATCTAACAGTTATATTCACACGAAAATATAAATAAAACAAGCCGAAAGATAAAAAATGCCTTATTTTATTAATAATGCACAATATATAGAAAACATGTGATTACCTCTTGGTCATAACACTAACAAACTTTCACTTGCATTAGATACAATCATTCATGTATATAATACCGAATAACTCAATACGTTTGTCATGTTTCTTTTTGGTAAATGGTTTTATAAATGGGTCAAGTATATTCTCATCTATAGGAACCCTCTTTATCCTTACATCTTATCTATCCACGATTTTTCTAATCAAATAAAAATGTCTAAGTACATGCTTGGATCACTGGTAAGACCTTACCTCTTTTACTTGTGCAATAGCTCCATTGTTGTTATAATATAAAGATATTAGTTTAGCAACACTGGGAACCACTCTAAACTCTGTCATGAACTTCTTGATCCAAATAGCTGCCTTAGCTACTTCAGAAGTGGCTATTTTCTCAGCTTCAATCATTGAGTCGACAATAGTATCTTGTTTGGAATTCTTCCAACTTATTACCCCTCCATGCAATGTAAACACGTAGCCAAACTGGGATTTGAAATTATCTTCATCAAATTGAAAATTGTCATTAGTATACCCATTTATTTTCAGGTCACCTGCTCCATATACTAAGAATACAACCTTAGTTATTCACAAATACTTAAGGATATTCTTCACAGCTGCCCAATGACCCTTACCAAGGTTAGCTTGGTATCTGCTCATCAAACTAAGATTTCAGGATGCATCAAGCTTAGTACATATCATAGCATACATGATAGATCTAATTGTAGAAGTATATGGGATCCTACTCATGTGATCCCTGTCAACTCGTGTCTTTGGAGATATCGACTTTGAAAGGTATATCCCATAGGACAAGGGTAAGAATCCCCTTTGGAATTGATCCATGCTAAACCTCTTTTACACATTATCTATATATATAGACTGTGAAAGACCTAGCAACTTTTTTGACCTATCTCTATAGATCCTAATTCTAAGAATATAGGTGATAGGGGCAAAATTCATCTATATTTTCCTAGTTATTTGGGGGTGTTTTGTGATATATTTGGTATAATAACTAGGAATATTCCATCAAATTTAATATTTTGCCCTTCGAAAGGTGTTTTAGACTTTTATTGTAGAAAATAATGAAAAAACATCAAATTTCTCATTGTCAGAGCACAGCCGGCGCCAGCCGTGACCTATGGAATCGGTGCCGACCCTGATATGGAGAACAGGGGAATTTTCGATCAAAAAACATAGCATGATTGTGTTGGCAAGAGTACAACCAGTGCTAATCGTGCCAAACGAAGTCGGCGCCAACTCTGGTCTGTCCCACATGTCGGCGAGTTTTCAAATTATGCTCAAATTTGGTAATTTCCTAATAGTATTGATAATTTCCAATCTCTACTCGGCCCATAACTCTTAGGGAATGAATTTTAGCCTCTTGGAAGCCTATTTAAACAAGAAAAATAGAAGACAAAGGTGTGAATCCAAAGATCAAATTTCTAATCATTCGAAGCAGGAGAGGTTCACCATTCATGGAGCATTATTCAAGAAGAGTTTCAAGGAGAAGAAAAAGGGCTTGTCTATGAGTTCATTCTTTTAACCTTTTATATATATATATATATAGAATAATGATGTAATCAATTTTTCTATTGTAATTCGACATTGTTTTTTGAATTTCATGATTTCTTGAATTAATTTAGTCTTTTTATCAATTCATTATTTATCTTAGGATTTGATTACTTATGTTATTTACAAGGTTGAGTGGCTAATTTTACTTATTAAATTGCTTGAAAAAGGGGTTGATAGTGACTTTTATTAGTTAATTTCATATTTTTTATCTCTTAACTTACTTGAGAAATGGGTTAGTTGTTAAGAACTTGGGTAATCACAAGTCGATTGATGATTGCTAGAATATAAATTCATTAACTAATTTTATGTTTTAAATCTCCTAGAATATGGCGGTTTATATAAGGATTGATTTTAATGCATCTTTTGGATAAATTAGTTAAGACAGAATATGTTCACCAATTTATCCAGAAGATTGTGATTCCATGGATTGCAAACAAAGTATATCTACATTAAATCCTTTATGAGACCAAAGTAATAATTGGTTGTGTTATTTGCTAAGTGATTCATTGTCATATTTTCTAAAGTATTCTTCTAATTGCATATTCTTTCATCCTTGGGTTGTATAAATTTTTTTTTGAATTATTATTTTATCACTTTATTTGGTTGGTTAAATAATGAATGAAAAGCGACAAGTGTGCACTCGTTCCTTTGAGGATCGATACTTGTAAATTTCCTATACTATACTTTCGATGAGTATACTTGCTTGTATATGTAATTTGGGATTAATGTTTTCATTAAAATCTAACTAAAGGATGAATTTAAATTTAATGATTTTTATACACCTAAAATTTACGCATCAAGTTTTTGGCATCGTTGCAGGGGAATAATATCATGAAAGCTTGGATTTTGTTGATTTAACCATGTTTATATGTATATATGTAACTATGTGAATATGTGCATATTTTCCTTGTATAAATAGGTGCCCTATTTTGTTGATTGTATACTTGTAATTTAATTTCCTAATTTCCCTACATGTTGTAATTTTCCTAATTTAATTTGCAGTAACTGTTTAACTTGTAAATTCTATAATCTCATTATGTTTTGTTTTCTGTACATCTTGCCCTTAGTATATGACCCAACGATCTAAAGAAGATATAGTAGATCTTGATCCTGAGATCGAGCAAACCATCACAAAAATCTGAAAAGTTGTTAGTAAAAGGGTAAGAGGAGACATGGAGGTTAACCAACCCAACAATAGTGGGAATTGTGGAATTAACAGGAGGACTATGAATGATTTTGTGAAACCTGCAATCTCGGGTACAGGCTTGAGTATTACGAGACCTAGGATATAGACTAATAACTTTGAGATAAAGCCGAACATAATCCAAATAATCTAAAACATGATATAATTTGATGGGCTACTTGAGGAAGATCCTGATGCCCACCTTACGAGGTTTTTAGAAATTTGTGACACTTTTAGAATGAATGGTGTTCCTGAAGATGCTATCAAATTAAGGCTTTTTCCTTTTTCTTTGAGAGATAGAGTAAAATCTTGGTTAAAATCTTTGCTAGTTGGATCCATCACCACTTGGAATGTTTTGGTTGAAAAAGTTTTAGCAAAATATTTTCCCCCAGCTAGAACATCCAAGCTTATGACCGATATTTTTGCCTTCCAACAGTTTGAAACTAAAAATCATTATGAATGTTGGGTGAGGTTTAAGGAGATGCTTAGCAAGTGTCCTCATCATGGATTTGAGCTAGGTATGCAAATGTAAATCTTTCATAGTGTTTTGCTACAAGGCAATTGGTTGATGCATTTGCAAGAGATTCCATTAATTCCAAAACCCTGGAGGAGGTGTTTAATTTGATTTAAAATCTTGCAACAAACAACTATGCTTTGGGTAGTTCACAGTCAAAAGCTCGTGTTCATGGTGTGCATAAGGTAGATGTAATGGTAGTTTTAGAAGCAAATGTGGAGGCACTGATGCAAAAAATAGAGCAAATCTTGATGTCTCCTTCCCAAGGCCAGATAATGAATGTAAGTTGTGATTTTTGTAGGGAAGGACATCCAAATCATGAGTGCCAAACTATAGGGTCATCGGAAGAGTCATTAGAACAAGCTGCGTTTGTGGGTAATAGACGACAAGGTAACAATCCTTATTGCAGCACTTACAACCTTGGTTGGAGGAATCATCATAACTATTCATGAAACACCCAAAACCAACCTAGGCAGATTTCTTCTAATTTTGGGAATTAAAGGACTCAACCCCCCTTACCTTACAATGCACTACTACCTAAGCCATGGTACAGAAACAAGGTTTCAAGGAATGGATGCAACCACAAGAAATTTGGAGGCATCCATGCATAACCTCGAGAATCAAATTGGACAACTAGCTAAACTCCTTGGAGATCATCAAGTGGGATCCCTTCCGGGAAATGCTGAGAACAATCGACATTTTCTTGACCAAGGAAAAAAGTGTTGATTTGTTGTGTTTGATTTTGGGACATCTATTTAATTTTTGTGTGCATTCCTTTATTTTTATGTATTTTTAATTTTTAGGATAGTGGCATTTTTTTTATTATTTCATGGTTTCTTCAATGTATTTAAATTATTTAAAAAAAAGTAAAAAAATTGGCCTAGATCAGGGCCGGTGCTAACCTGGCCTCACTGAGCCAATGTCGGCTCTTGTCGAGGAAAGCTTTAATGTGGCTAAATTGGCCACTTTGTTTTCAAACAAGCCAACTTTCCTCAATTTTTCTCTCCACCCAGCACCGTTTTTACACCCCTAAACACCACTAGTTCCATTTCTTTCCTTATAAAACATCAATCCACCACAAAATTTTCTTGTTTTTGTTGAATCTACGGATCAAAATTCTAAAAATCTCATTTTTTTTTTTTTCAAAAACCCATTTGAAATCTCTCTTTTCAAGCTAGGATTTCTTCAAAAACATTGCATATTTTACTTGCTCGTGCATTATAGAACACAAAGGTAAGATTTTTCGTGAATTCCTACGGTTAGATTTTGGTAATTTAATATTTTTCTACTTTCTGGGCTTATTTTTGGACGAAAATTTTATATATTCAAAGAGTTGGATAAATTTTATTATCTTGATGACATTTTTATGACTAGAATAGCATGAGAATGTGAACCATGGATTATTTTTACAACTACATGTCCATATTATGATCCTAGGTGGTCTATTTTTTGTTATGGTCATTGTCTTGTTGATGAATTCATGATGCTTGGATAATGTGCATAGCCATTGTTCTTGACTTGGGATATGGACATGTTTTTCAAACTATGATCTAATTGTGAGTTATTGGGGAATCTCATAATGGTTTGAATATTGGCATTCTATTATTTTTCTTGCAAGATATGACAGCATGTTGGGTTTAATTGATATTGTGTATTGAGGTTATGGTGGATTACTTAGATAATAGGAATTCTGGGGATTGATGTGTTCGAATTTGGGTATAAAAAATCACATAAAAATAATCACATTCCCAATCAACCTTAAATTAAAATGTTAACCCCAAATTACATATATGAGCAAGTGTACTCATCATTAAGCATATCATAGGGTTTAAAACGAGAATCGATCCTCAAGGAACAAGTATGCAATAATCACTTCTCTTTCATTGTTTAACCGACTCAATCAAGTGAAAAAGAATAAAAATGAAAATAAAATAAAATAAAAGAATATATGCACGTCAGGGATGGAGAATTATGTAACTCAAACCATTATTTTAACAAACATGACCTTAAAGTATCCAATCATTATCATAACTAATCATTCTCTTGGCATCATGAAAGATTAAGATAGATTCACTTCTTTTCCAATCCATGAAATCACTACTTTCTAGACAAATTAGCATCACATATCCTATCTCAAATAATTCAACCAAAAGATGCATTAAATATAATCCTTGATTAAATTTCTATATCCTGGCAAATTTAAAACATGAAATTAACCTATGAATCCATATCCTGGCAGACATCATTTAACCTTTAATTACCTAGTTCTTAACAATTAACCCCTTTTCCAAGCAAGTTAATAGGCAACAAATATGAAATTAATGAATTGAGACCATCACCAACCCCTTTTCCAAGCAAGTTAATAGAAAGAAACAACAAATTAATCTCATAATCAGCATAAGTAATTAAATACCAAGAATGACAATCAATTAATCAAAAGATCAAAGTAACTCTAAAAATCATGAATACCTAAAATAATGTCAAATTAAAATAAAACAATTAATATATCATTGTTTAAGAAAAGAAAAAAAAGTTAAAAGAAAACACTTATAAACAAGCCTCTTTCTTCTTCCTTCGTAGACCCTCTTGCACAGTCCTCCTTGATTTGATGAATTCCTTCTTGATATAAGTAATTATGTTTTGATCCGTACCTCTCCATGACTTGTGTTTTTCTCTCTATTTATAGGCTTTACAAGTCCTAAATTCGTCCTTCTAGGGTTTCTAGCTGAATAGAAGTAGAAAACTACTAAAGCTCTGCAAATTGCCAAAAAATGCACACAAAAATCGAGGCACTACCTCAGTACCAATGCACAGTCGACAACGCCTATCCTGCCTAGGGTCGGTGCCAGTTGTGTTCTGCCTCTCTGTCCGTTCACCGATTTTCTTGATTTTTGTGCCAACTTTTGCAGATTGCAGCCGGCGTCGCCTCTGGGCTCCTAATCGGTGTCCGCTCTATTCTATGACGTTTTCGCCTTATTTTACCCCTAAAATCTGAAATAATGAACAAAATACATTTCCAAGGATAAAATCTCAAATATGAAGGAATATGACCAGTTATTGTACAAAATGTGTCACAAAATGGTCTCAAATAACTACGAAATATATGACTAATTTAGGCTCTATCATATTCCCCCACACTTAGCTCTTTGCTTGTGCTCAAGCAATGTATCAAAGACAAGTAGAAAAAAAAAACACAAGTTTTCACAAAATTACTCAATCAATTTCAAAATAATATTTCCAGTGCTTTCTTTATTCAAGACAACAAAACATATGCTACTATACATTTCATAACAAATGCAAGACTTGTGTAAGTGAAGAATGAGGACAAAGAACCATCCCAACACTTAACATCATTCTCAAACCATTGCATAGAATTTAGTTTAAAGAAAATATGTATTCCATAAGCTTACTTTTCATTCACTCTCTCCACTAATCCGAGACATATCATGATTCTATTTAAATCAAGTAGGACTTTTAAGCTTGTAATGTAAGGCTAAAGGGTTTGTAATATAGCTATCAAATGAAGGATGTATGAAAATCAAATATCAAAGAAAATGAGAATGTGCAAGAAAAGGATAAACAAAATGTACAAATAGATTCCAAACTTCTCATGCTCTCTTATCACAAAATCAATCAAAAGCCCATAACCTTGTATAGCAATCATATCACAGTTCAAGCAAATCCTGCATTCTTTTCATCAATTATTCTCAACTCCTCAATAATAATGCACAAGATCATCAAAATTTCAGCAATTATTATTCCAACTCAACCAATGTTCTTCATGTGCTCTTCTTTCCTTTTTCTTTTAGCTTTTCTTTTCTTTTTCTCTTCCTTTCAAATGTTGCTTTTGTTTGTTTCTCAATTTTGTCTTTCAATATTTTCTAGCAGCTTTTTGTTTTTCTCAATCCTTTTTTTTTCTTCCTCCTTTCTCTTTTCACAATTCCAACTCAACACATGATGCATGACTAAAAGTAACAAGTTATGACATTTACACAAGCACTTTCACTCACAATTCTTCCACTTGTACTTTTATCCATCAAGAGCAATCAAAGATTTGGAAGGTAATTCAAACTCTCAGAAAGAAGCAATGGACAAAGTATGATAACGGGTTTAAGAAAGAAATAAACACTTTAGGCCCAAAACAGGCACTAGGGACAATATAAAATATGTAGGCTTGAAAAGCTCAAACTATCCAAAGAAGGCCTACTACCGTCATCCCTAAGTTAAATCATGCATGTCTTTCCTATTTCGCCTCGAGAGATATTCAAGTAAGTTCTAGAATGCTCAATAAATTTTAGCATAAAAATAGATTTAAGAACAATGTAATGTTAGTATTGTGCCCCAGAGGCAATCACTTGTACATTGTATATGACACATTTTATTTAATAAAAGGCATTATTTATCTTATATTTTCTTTTGTTTACTTTAAGTAATATAACTGTTTGATAAAGTCCCTAGTACAATACTATGTTAAGGAAATCATAATAGAGATCATGATATGAGATTCCTACTACACTGGATGGTGTTAGTACTTAAATAGTCCCTAGTCATAGTATTAATGAGATAGGACATCATTAATGCGTTAAGACTAGCATGTGTTAGATTTCCTGATTTGATCAGGTGGTGGTTCTCATAACCGTGAGTATTGAGATACTCAAAGTTAACACATGGATGCTTATTAATGGAACATGTTCATTGGATAACCTAGCTTTGAGATAATCACATGGATAACTATTTAGTGCCAGTGATATAATCTCAATATAGCAAACGTGCAAGTATCCTTAAACTTGAGATCTCCAAGGTATTTTGTTTCCTGGGCCCTGTACTTTGATTCCAATCTCTGGAGCTCGATTGAAGGACACCTATAGGATGGATATTGGGTACATGGTAAGGTAAACGAAAGTAGTTGAGGTGGTCAATAAAGGATTCACCACTCCTAATAGTAGGGGCGAATATCTCAAGGCCACTTGTAGGAATTACTACTCGAAAGTCCTTGGCCAAGGTAATTGTGTATTGAAAACAGTTCCAATTGATACACATCTAGAGTAGTGGGTTCCTGGTACAAGTACTATTGTATTCAGGCCAGAATTAATTCTGGAGGGAGTTGGCACTAATTCCGTTCTCCAAACCGAATGAGATATTGTATGGTGAAAGGAGTTAATTGCACTGAAGTTTGTTATTGAAGGGTTCATGTCAAGCCACTTGACTTCCTGGACTCTTGGGTGGTCATGATGTGTTGTTAGATACCACTCATGATCTGAAAATATGGGTTTATTAATTGATGAATTAATAAACCAATCCTGATTAGAATTAATAGGATTAATTCTAATTAATTATGGATCATTAATCTCAAAGACGTTTGGATTAATTCATGTTCGCTACCAATTAACTGGGAAACCTAATAGGTCACACATAATAGAGGATTATATACTCAAGATGTTATTTGATAACATTGTGGGGTTGATTGAGAGAAAGAAAAGTTGTTGTGGACAAATTATGGTAGTTATAATTTGTGGTCCATATTGTAATTAAGAAAACTTGATGTTTCCAATTACAATTATGGAATTTTAACTGTTTTAGAATTCTCAACTTGGAGGATTTTTTAGCAGATTTTCGTGTGATATATGGTAGTGATATACACGAAATTCCAAGGCTGAAATATAGACGAAATTGACTCTAAAATCTTAGGGCAACAAAACAACAGCTTCTTCTTCTCTCTCTCGATTTTGATCTTGAACCCTAGCCTCCATTAATTTTTGCTAGCATAGAAATTTTGGTGCTTGAGTATTCCTCTGTGTGGATTACTATTAGAGATAACCACACACTGTGATTATAGTGGGTAGACGTTGAACTCACGTGGAGGTTGATCACGAGGATTGCTGGATCGCGCCTCAACTTAAAGAAGAAATTTTTGTTCTTCGGACGATCACGCAAAGGTAAAAGCTATTACCTTTACCGTTATTATGTCTTGTTTCCCATACATAGATGGGTCCTGAGATGGTATCTCGTTTTATTTTCCGCTGCACCGTATAGGATACGAGCCTGAGATACCCAACAGTGGTATCAGAGCCATGCTATGTGTGGTCTACGGATATTGTTTTGGCATGAAAAATTATTTTTGTGTTTATCTTTGTTTGCTGTGAAAATCATTTTCACTCGAGTCGAAATCGTTTCGATCTTTATGAGTTAGGTCCGTAGCACAATATGATTGTGTTATAGTCACAGAGTATTTCGAAAAGATGCTTTCTTTGGAGCTGAAAAATTTCCGCAGAAAAGATTTTCTTGCAACATGGATGTTGCCCTCTGTTTCATCTTAATATTCCATTTTGATTTTGTTTAAACTAAAAAATTGGTTGTTGTTTATAGCTTCAAAATAGAAAATACAGTTGAGAAGAAGAAAGCGCCAGAAATTGTTTCTGGAATTTTTTGAAAATCGCCGCCATTGTTGTAGAACACAGGTGGCGCCGGCTCCGGCCTCCAAGCCGACGCCGGTTCCATTATGTTTGTGATGTCCAAAAATCGTTTTTGGAAGATGAAAATTTTTGGAAACTAGAACAGAGCCGGCGCCGGCTCCGGCTTCCAAATCGGCGCCGGTTCTGCTCTGTTTGCAACCTCTAGTATTACCAAAAAAAAAAAAA
>JANUWF010000845.1:0-28757 GCA_026120185.1 Voacanga thouarsii | reverse complement strand
GCCACCTCTAGTATGTTTAGCGACGATTTTGTCTTATTTTACCCCTAAAATCTAAAATAATACACAAAATATCTTTCCAAGGATAAAATCTCAAATATGAAGGAATATGACCAGTTATTGCACAAAATGTATCATAAAATGGCCTCAAATAACTAGAAAATATATGACTAATTTAGGCCCTATCAATTAAAATATATTATTTTCTTATTTTTTATTTATTTTAAAATTTTTATTTTTATTTTTCTTTATTCTCATCTTCTTCTTTTCTAATTTTCCATTCATTCTTCCCCGCTGTTGCAATTATGCCAACGAAATTAAAATGAAACTTATTCTGTTCCATAGCCTAAACAGAAGCGAAATGAAGTGCTTTAAATGCCACTATTTTTGGAGTCATGGATTTTGAGGGGCCAGTGCTGTAAATATGATGCAATTATATTGCAAAGAGCTACAAAGAGACTAGAGGCGGTGGAGATGGCCGTTGAAGATCTTGAAGAAGAGCTAGAATGCATTTCCAGACATTTAATTAGAACAAGGGTTTCGCTACTTAACATACTCACCAACTAGGAGGGACAATATTAGCATTTCTAGATTTCAGCAACAATTTATTAGAGGCCTTGCTAGCCAGCCGACTGGCCTTGTTTTATCTACCACAAGAACACCAGAAATTCAGTTGAAAGTTAATGCTAGGGCTGATTGATTCTCCAATTATTTGCCGCATCAATCGATATTGAGTAATAGTATTCCATTAATTCTTCATTGTTCTTCGTCTCCACCATTTTACTACACATGGATTTGTCTAGATCTATAGATTCATGAAGTGGGTTGTATCTTATTTGGGCAAAAATGCTCTCTACTTTAGTAGGCAATTAATATTTCTGGTTCTCTTCTTTTCTGATGTTAGTGGGGACAAGTATTGAATTTATCTATCTCTTCTTCTATATCTTTTGATGAAAGAATTTATCTTTAATTACTTTTTCTTTGTATTTTTGCCTTTGATAGTTTTTTGGAGTGTTGAGGAAGAACTTTGGTTTGTGTATGTTTTAGGGATGCAAACCACCTCCTATTGAAATGGGAGGCATTTCGACCAATATTATGCTTAGCTCTTCCAGAAATTCCAATCTGCCTTCTTCATATTTTGCCAGTCCAACTCCTTCCTACTAACCCAGTCCTTGACTTCCTCTGCAACCTAAACTAGAAAGAGAAAAAGAAAGATAAAACTTAAAAGTGGATAGTCAAAATTAAATCCTTAAACAAATTCTAGGCCAACTCGAGCCACCGAACTTCTTGGCGAGAATGGCAAAATTGAAGAGACAAATGCATATTTGAAATTGTGGTGATAAGAGTGGAGGTGTGAATGAAGAGGGTTTGAATTGGGATTTTTTGAGGATAAGGACAAAGAAACCCATATGAAACTTTTGTTTTATGATCGCAATTAACTAAAGGCACTTTTAATTTTACAGTAAATATTAATGGATTTGTTACTCAATCCAAACAAAGTTAGAATAGAAAAGAATCCAAAACTAAGGATTTCTAAGGATTAACACAAAAAAAATATGATGATATTTTTAAAAGAAACTCATACTTTGGGAAGAAGAAGAGAACAGTAAAATGTTGATTTTATCCTTCATTTTTGATGAATTGGATGGTTGACCGTTGGTCAACTCACGGAAGGGTAAGATCTGGATGATTAAAAAGTTTGAGGAACGTTTTTACGATTTTTTAGTTGGAAAGCAAAACATAGATTTTGCAATAGTTTGAAGGTTACCAGGATAGTTTGTCCAAACGTAATACTTGACAATATTGCAATTGTTATATTTCACAAATAATTTTAATATAAAAGCTTACTTTGGTATAGAAAATCAATTTATTAACTCGAATGAGTGAATTCTTGTCCTTGTCCTCCTTCCAAGTCTAGAAGTCATAAAATAAATAAGTCACAACTTAATCTTAGTATGTTAGGAAATCGTATTCCTTGTATAATTAATTTCCTATTCACATACAACCAACAAGGCTTCAAATAAATCATTATTTAAACATTTTCTACATCCCTAGTGTCAATAAATATAATTATTACACCTAAAGAATGATACTAATTAATAATAGGGAGTATCCTTAGAAATTCTTAAACTGAACACAATTTTCTACAAGTTATCCTTTCTTTCCCAAGTATATAATACATAGAAAAATACCTCAGATTGACCTCAAATTTTATAGAGATAAACCCTAATGCATTTAAAATAAGATTTAGGCAGTCCTATAAAAAAAATCAAATTTAAAAAAGGCTAAAAAATATTATTTTTGCTACAATAGGATTCTGCCCAGAACAGACCAACATTAAAGAAAAATTCATAAATTTTAATTGCTACATCAAAAAATTCTGAAATTTAACAGGTAGCATCTATGCACATAAAGCTATGTTTTTTCTATTTTGACATTTTCTCAAATTCAGACTTTATCACATTGGAATAATTGTGTCAAACTGACTATACTGTAGAAATATGGCACTCTATCCCTTAAGTTTTTTCAAAACTTTTTGGGATTAAAACTAGGGTTTTTCTACATAATTATTAAAATAAATAACTTCCTTTACATGTCTAGGAACCAATATCAAAAGGCCCTACAACAATAAATTATATTGCTAATTTATTTTGAACCAAAGCGAGCCACTATCACATATATTCAGAAAGCTTAATATTACACATCTCAGCTCTAAAGGTGCCGGATGAAAATTATATAAACTCAGTACTTGCCAAGCTAATTGCAACTCAAAAGAGAGGATTATAAAAGAAGATGGTGTATCAAAGATATAAGCAAAAGGCCAAAGAATGTGACTTGCCAGTAGGATTAGAAGGGATGGAATCTGAAGGTTCTATAAATACAGCTAGTTTTCTACCTTTGAAGTTTTGCATAAATGAGGGCAGGAAGGCACTAGTAGGAAATGTCTTTGTTATTGACCAGGCAATAGCAGAGTGAGTTTTCTGCCTTTGATTGTTATTGACCAATCAGATAATACAAAAGGATCTGGCATATTTTTTGCTGAACTGATAGAAAAAATGGCAAATCATTTAAAACCTTCATACATCAAAGCTCATATAAATGGTAGACCTATTTTCAGAGTATTCGTTGATAGGGGAGTTATTCTCAACATCATGCCTATGTCAACACTCAAGAAGTCGGGAAAGTCAGTAGCAGACTTGGTAGCAATGAACATTGATGCATAAATTTGGGTGTATAAAATCATTAAATTTAAATCCATCCCTTAATCAAGCTTTATTAAAACATTAATCTCAAAATACACATGTGAGCAAGTATACTTATCACAAGCATAGTATAGGTAATTAACGAGTATCGATCCTCAAAGGAATAAGCATATACTAATCACTTTTCATTCATTTCTTAACCGACCCAAATAAAGTAAGAAAAGAATAAAAAGAAAAACTAAAGAAACATATACAACTCAATGATGTAGGTTTTTGCAATTTAGACAATTATCCTAGAACACGTGACAATGAAGCAACTAGCAATTCTCTCAACTAATTATCATCTTGGCATCATGAACGAATATAAAGTAAAATTCAATGTTCTCATAAGTCATGATTCTACTTAGATAAATCCCACTTCGTTTCCCAATCTATAGAATCTTATATTTTGATTACATTAATAGATTTACCAATTAAGCTAATTATAACCAAACATGCATTAGGCTCAATTACTTATAAACATGGAATTAGCTAATAATCCAACTTCGTCACTCAACTCCACTAAGATTAGACAAATATGAAATCAATGTAATGAAACTCCTAACATCATCGTCTCAAGTTAATTAGAAGAACTCGCATCAATAACCAAGTAAATTAAGTAATCAAAACCAAAGATAACAAAGAATTGATCAAATAACTGAATTAACACAAAATTATGAATTCTAAAATAATGTTAAATTATAATAAAAGCATTGAATACATCCTTGCTAAAGAAAAAAAAGACAAAGAGAAAAGAAAGCACTCATAGACAAGCCTCTTTCTTCTTCCTTGAAGACTCACTTGAACAATCCTCCTTGACTTGGGTGAATTCCTTATTCAATGAGAGATTCAGAATTTTTGCCCTTTGATTCACCTCTCTATATTGTATATCCAATCTTTGTGTTCTCTTGTACTTTTATAGGCCTCTTGGATGCCAATTTCGTGGCTAAGGAAGTCTTGGCCGAGTAGGAGTAGAAAAATACTAAAATCATTGGATAAGCCCTAATTCCGCGTACAAAAATTTCTACCTCCAGTGCATACCTGGTGTCGAGTACTTTCAACCCACCTGGCTTCAGGTGCACTTTATTCTTCTCCTATTTTTGCTCTATTTTTGGTCGCTTCTCCTTGGCAGACAGAATAGACTCGGCACTAGGTGCACTTGCTAGACCTAGCACAAGGTTTATTATGGAAATCCCCTTAAGCTTGCTTAATTTCTACTGTTGGAGTAAAATGGACCCGGTGCCTTGTCCATTAGTTGGGCCTCGGCACCAGGTCTATACTGGTTGTGTGCACTTTCTACTCGATTTTAACTTGAATTTGCACATATTTGCCAAAAATACCTTTTACAAGCAAAATGTCAAATAAGAAGGAATATACCTAGTTATTACAACAAATGTTACATAAAATAACCTCAAGTAATTAGAAAAAGAATGGTGATTTTAACCCCTATCACATACCCCCACACTTGAACATTTGCTTGTCCTTAAGCAAAACACTTTAGTCCAAGAAAATTTATCGAGAAAACACAAGTTCTTTCTCAATCCAAAAATTTCTTCACTATAGCAAAGATCATGTCTTCCTTTCAAACTTTAAATACAACCCTTGTCATTCATACCCTTTGAAAATAATTTCAAACTTTGAAACATTGGACAAGACATCACAAAACTCTTGAAGTCAAATTAATCAAGTGTATACCTTAGTCTAAGAAAATTATTTCACTCTTCAAGTAAAAATATAGATAACATGAATCATATAAGTCAGTGCCATCTACTAACTCAAGTATTATAAATCTAAAAATTGTACAACTTAAGTTATGATGCAAGGAAAGCACTCCAATTTTTTTTCTCTCTCCAAAATTTTCAATGACTTAGAGAATTGATAGCCTCAAATGCATGAATTTCTCTTCACACACCGTATTGGCCCCCTTTACAGTCATCACTCATCATTTTTTTTTCCCAACAATTCTTTCTTTCCATCTTTGCTTTTTCTTACCTTTTTGCCTTCGAGATAGCCTTAAGAGAGTGCACGGAATTCACTTGCTACTTCTCCCCATATTGACCCCCTTTTCAGCTAAAGGTCTTTAATGATCATCAATAAGAGCATTTTTTCTCAATACACACCAATAATAGTGTTGTTTCCACTCATTGTTTTTTTCAACTCAAATAAAAAATTTTCAGCATTCTCCTCAATCCTTCCTCTTAAAGATCTTTTTTTTTTTTTATAATTCACATTTTTTAATGATAACTCAAAGCTAGCAAAATTTAAACTCATAATATAAGAGTTAGTCATTAAACTCTTCCCATATTCATCACATCTTCTATATTTTAACTAGATAAGTCAAATAATATTCAAACACCAATGCGTAAACAAGATTAATCAAAATTCTCAAGTCTTGACAAATATCTTATCCAATAAAATCAATTTCATCAAACTCCACCTAATGAATGACAAAATTCATATCTAAGTATGAAAAAGAATTACAACCTTGCTTAACAATGAAACTGATGAAATTTTCGAAAAAAGTTATCACAAACACAAAATATATTCACCAAATAATATAGAAAAGCACTTCTTCAACCTTATTCTCTCCCCCCCCCCCCCCACTTAAATTAGACATTGTCCTCAATGGCCAAAGATAGAATAATAAAAGTACAGCCAAGAAGACCAAAATAAATAAAGAGAAAAAAGAAAGAGAAGAAAGTACTTTCTTTGTGAATTAGCTCCAAAACTTTCAAGGAAATTGTAACAAAGTTATTTTTCAATCAAAATCTTTTAAAACAAAATTTTGAAAAGAAAGGATTGGTGAGAAATAAATTTTTCCAAAGTAGCTCAATACCAAGAAAACACCAAGATAATTAATAAAAACTTGGTCAAAGAATTTCACCGAACTACTCCCCCACACTTAAATTAAACAATGTCCTCATTAGCAAAAAATAAACAAAAGAAAGCATTTCCAAACGGACCAAAAATAATAAAAGAGTAGAAAGTTTAAGCAATACTTCCCAAGTGAAATAACGTGCCAATAGATATTAAAACTAGAAATAGAGAGAAGGGCTGGTTTAAAAGGACTTTATTCCTACCTATAAAATAAACCACAAATACAAGAAAAATAATAATAAAATAAAAACACACCTAAATAAAAGAAAACAACCTAAAAAAATACTAAAAAATCCGAAGAAAGAAAATAAAGACACGACTCGCTCCCCCACACTTAAGATGGAAAATATTTTCCTTATTTGGGGGGAAATAACACACAACAATCGAAACAAACCCAAACAAAAAATAAAGATACAAACTTTTTCCACGCATCATGCTCCCTCATCAAACATTTGTCAAAGACGTTGAAGCTCAAAGGAAAAAATAGGCAATATAAATGCAGAAAGAAGGGAGGTTTTTGAAAAAGGCCATGTTTATGAAAATAATTTTTCTCAATAAAACAAAATACACAAACCTTATTCTTGAACATTCCTTTGGATTCACAAATAACTTTTTCAACATATAAGTGCACATGGTATCTAAAGAATGCATTAAACTTGAAACCACCATTTTTCCCGTCAAAAGATTTGTCGCAATGAAAATTCCCTTTAAAAGTTAGCATTTGAATTTCCAAAAATGGGATCAAGAAATCAGTACTTTTTGACACATCTACAAAAACTAAGTTACCTCCCTTTGAATGGCATGAAGGGTAGAAATTACCACCATCCTCCAAGGATTTCTTATAATGTAGTGTTAAAAGATCCAACTCCTTGAGGCATGATTAATTCAACACATCATCATTTGGACCATTGTCCCCCAAGAATGGACAGGAACCTACTAAATTATGTGACAAAGAGAAGTTAGAATTATTAGTACATAGAAGAGAATCGAATACCTCCCTTTCTACATTGAGCATTTGTTCATCATATCTGATCTCTTTTCCTTGGGGATTCTCCTATTCAAGTGTATGGGCCTTTATGGCATCCTCAACCAACTTAGCTTGTTGTGTTCTTTGATGGCTCAATCGTTGGAAAGCGTCTTTATGCTACTTAATGGAGGAATTTGTATTGGCAACAAAAGAATGCATTGGGGCTTCAAGTGACGTCACAAAAGCGTCAATCCGAGCTTGCAAATTTGCCAAATTCTCGTCATTATAGCTCCTTTGATCTTGTGCCCAAAAGTAGTTGTCCATGAAGATTTCAATCTCGTGCTCAAAGAAAAATAAAAATCAAATAAAAAATAAAAACAAACAAAAATAAAAGAAAAATAAAGAAACGAAAAAAATAAAAGGAAAAAATAAATAATAGAAAAATAAGGAAAAGAAAAACACACTTATTCACAAACTACCTAAATATAAAAGTTAATGGTATTTAAAAGTACAACATAAACTAAGCCAGCCAATTCGATCACATAATGCTACAAACAACAAGATAGAATACCAATTTAAACAAAGCACATATATACATATTTACATATAGATATATGGACATATAAACATATAAATATGGTTAAATTAATAAAATCCAAGCTTTCATGATATTGTTCCCTGGCAACGGCGTATAAAACTTGATGTGTAAATTTTTGGTGTATAAAATCATTGATGCATATTTATTTGGGTATAAAAATCATATAAAAATAAGCTTATTCCTAATCAAGTTTAAATTAAAATGTTAACCCCAAATTACACATATGAGCAAGCTTACTCATTATTAACAGAGTATAGGGTTCAAACGAGTGTCGATCCTCAAGGAATAAGTATGCATTAATTATTTTTCTTTCATTGTTTAACCGATTCCATAAAGTGAAAAAAAATAAAAAGAAAAATAAAATAAAATAAAAATATATACATGTCAAGGATGGAGAATTATGTAACTTAAACTATTGTTCTGACAAACATGATTTTAAAGAACCCAATCATTATCATAACTGGTTATTCTCTTGGCGTCATGAAGGATTAAGGTCGATTCACTTCTTTGGTCAATCCATGAAATCACTACCTTATAGAGAAATTAGCATCACATGGTCAGTCTCCACTAATTCATCCAAAAGATGCATTAAACACAATCCTTAATTAAATTTCCTTGGTCTGGAAAATTTAAAGCATGAAATTAATCAATGAATCCTTGGTCTGGTAGACATCAATTGACCTTTAATTACTCAGTCCTCAGCAATTAACCCCCTTGGTCTAGTAAGTTAATAGCCAATCAAATATGAAATCAATAAATTGCAACCACCATCAACCCCTTTGGTCTAGTAAGTTAATGGAAAGAAATAACCAATTAATCCCGTAATAAGCACAAGTAATTAAATACCAAGAAGAGCAATCAATTAATCAAAAGATCAAATAACTCTAAAAATCATGAATACCTAAAACAATGTCAAATTATAATAAAATTATTAACACATCATTGTTCAAGAAAAGAAAACAAAGTAAAAGAAAGCACTCATAGACAAGCCTCATTCTTCTTCCCTTGTAGACTTTTTGCACAATCCTTTTTGAATTGAAGAATTCCTCATTTGATTTGAGTGATTTTCTATGATGATTTATGAATTCTCCATTTTTCTCTTGTGTTTTCCATTTATTTATAGGCTTTGGAAGTGCCTAAACTCATTGGTGCAAGGCTTTTGACCGAGCAGAAGTAGGAAGATACTAAAATTTTGCAGATTACCAAAAACCGTGTAGAAAAATCAAGATTCCATCTTATCTTCAAGGCACAGCCGGCGCCGCCTTGGCTATTGGAGCCGGCGCTGATGGTGTTCTGTTTCTTCCATTGTTCACCAATTTTTTAGTTCTGTTCGGGTCCTGTTTCAATAATTTTTTGTTGCGTCAAAGTACGTGCAATAGTGTGTAGCTGGCGCCGGTTCCTTTGCCCTAGCCGGCGCCGCCTATGTTCTGTTTTGTGACTTTTTGCTTTGTTTTACCCCTAAAATCTAAAATAATGAACAAAATACCTTTGCAAGGGTAAACTCTCAAATATGAAGGAATTTGACTAGTTATTGAACAGAATATATCACAAAATATCCTCAAATAACTAGAAAAAATATAACTAATTTAGGCCCTGTGACATTCCGCCACACTTAGCTCTTTGCTTGTCCTCAAGCGAAGTATCAAAGACAAGTAAGAAAAACACAACGATTGATAAATCACTCAAGCAATTTGAAAACAATATCTTCAATGCTCCATTCATTCAAGAATATAAAACACATGCTACTACATCTTCTCGCAACAAATGCAAGACTTGTGTAAGTGAATAGTGACTTAGTAGAACCATCCCAATACTTTAACAATATTCTCAAACTATTGGAAAGAATTTAGTTCAAAAAGAATATGCATTCCATAAACTTACTTTTCATACACTCTCTCCACTAATCCGAGACATATCATGATTCTACTTAGGTCAAGTAGGACTTTCAAGCTTGTAATATAAGGCTAGAGGCTTGTAATGTGGCTTGTTAAACGAAGGATATAGGAGAATCAAATATCAAGAAGATGAGAGTTCGCAAGAAAAGGATAAACAAAATGTATCAATAATTTTCAAACTCTTCTTGCTCTCCTATCAATAAAAACCCATAACCTTGTATAGTAATTATAGCATAGTTCAAGCAAATCTTGCATTTCCATAACTCATTCTCACTTCATCAATCATTCTTTCACAAGATCATTTTAATTTTCATCAATGGTGTCAAAAACTTGATGTGAACTCAAGTTTTTCGGAGATTCCTATAGCTCAACCACCATTCTTCTCGTGATCTTTCTTCTCTTTCTCTTTTTCTTTTCTTTTCTTCTTTTGTTTTTTCAAATTCTCGTTGTTGTTTGTGTCATAATTTTTTCTCTTTCCATCTTTTCTTAGTAGCTTTTTGTTTTCTTTTCTTGTTTTCAATCATTCTCTTCCCAACTCAACACAACTATTGATGCACGACTGAAACCAACAAGTCATGATCTTTTCGCAAATATTCTCCCTCCACATTTCTCCTACATGCACTTTTATCCATCAAGAGCAATCAAAGCTTTGGATGAATTATTCAAACTATCAAAAAGAAGTAATGGATAAAGAATGATAATGGGTTTTAAGAAAGAAACTAACAATTTAGGCTCAAAATAGGCACTAGTGATAATATAAAATAGGCAGGCTTGAAAAGCTCAAACTATCTAAGGAAGGCCTATTACCGTCATCCCTAAGATAAATTATGAATGTCTTTCTTATTTTGCCTCGAGAGGTATTCAAGTAAGTTCTAGAATGCTCAATGAATTTTAGTGGAAAAACAAGTTTAAGAACAATGCAAAACATATAATCAAGAACTACTTAGTCCAAATGCGTGCATAAAGTCATGTATAAGCCATAAATGATATAGAACATATGCCCTATAATCCATCATAAAGACGTGCATTAAAAGTATCTGCTCGAAATCTTCAAAGAAGATCAGAAAAAATAAAAAATTTGGAAAATTTTTGCTCACAAGAAGGATAAAGGATACAAGAATGATGCATAGAAGAATTTTCAATCGAACCATTCCCCCACACTTAAATTGTGGCCAAATAAATAGAACAAAGACATAACAATGCCATGGGACCAAAAATATAAAGGAGAAGAGATAAGAAAGACAATACATCCAGATATTGCACAATTTGCTATACACGTGTTGAGTTCCTGAAGAAAGAGGTATTGACAAAGTACCTAAAAAGAAAAATACAAAAGAGCACACCAAAGCATAAAAACAAGAAAACAAAAATAAACCAAAACGAAAGGAAGAAAATAGGATAAAAAGAAAAGTAGTTCGAATAACCCAAGAAGTTCTATACTCGCGAGTGTCAAAGAGTACCTCCACTTACTCGATGTTGTGAAGATTCTCACCAACATAGCATTTCACACGATTGCCATTGACTTTGAAAGTACCTCTAGTGGGGTGAGTAATTTCAAGGGTGTCAAAGGGGAATATCTTACTTATCGTGTAGGGTCCCCACCACCTTAATTTCAATTTACCTAGAAGAACTCTTAAACAAGAATTGAGTAGCAACACTTGATCGCCTTTCTTAAATTTGTGTGGTCGAGTGATATGCTTATCGTGCCATTTTTTGACTTTCTCTTTATAGTGCAGTGAAGTATCATAAGCATTCTCCCACAACTCTTCCAAGGCTGTTAGTTGGAGCAATCTTGACTTTCCAGCTGACTCAAAATCGAGGTTAACAAGTTTTATAGCCCAATAAGCCTTATGCTCAATCTCAATAGGCAAATGACACACTTTTCCATAAACTAACCAAAAAGGAGTTATGCCAATTGGGGTCTTAAAAGCTGTCCGATATGCCCAAAGAGTGTCGTCCAATTTTAGACTCCAATCCTTCCTAGTATGATTAACAGTTTTTTCTAAGATTCTTTTGATTTCCCTATTAACCACTTCAACCTGTCCACTTGTTTGGGGGTGATAGGGAGTGGCAACCCTATAGTTTATGCCTAGATGTTCGAGAACTTTTTCCATTTTTGCATTACAAAAATGAGTTCCCCTATCACTAATAAGCACCTTAGGTATACCAAAACAGGTGAAAAGTTTTTTCAGAAATTTTACCACAACCCTTGCATCATTAGTGGAAAAAGCTTGGGCTTCTACCCATTTAGAAACATAATCCACTGCTACCAAAATGTATTTATTCCCTAAAAAACTAGGAAAAAGTCCCATGAAGTCTATCCACCAATAATCAAATACTTTACAAGCTTGAAAAATTTGTAATGGCATCTCATTAGATTTAGAAATGTTACCTGTACGTTGACACCTATCACAATTTTGAACAAACCTGTGGGCATCTTTGAACAATGTTGGCCAATAAAATCCAGACTCTAGCACCTTTTGTGCAGTGTTGTTGGCTTGGTAGTGGCCTCCAGCTAGTCCTTCATGACAATATCTAAGAATATCCTCTTCGTCCTTAGAGTCCACACATCTTCGAATGATTTGGTCCGCACAATATTTAAATAAATACGGATCGTCCCAAAAGTAATGCCTTATTTCGGAGAGGAATTTCTTCTTTTGATGCATAGTGAGAGCTTTTGGAACAATTCCCGCCACCAAGTAATTAGCAAAATCGTGAACCAAGGGGTGTTTGGAATCTCACCTTCTATGAGCAAGAGTTATTCATCCGGGAAGGTGTCATTGATGTCCTCTTCTATCAGCGATTCTAAATTAGGATTATCTAGTCTTGACAAGTGATCCACAGCCAAGTTCTCCGCTCCCTTTTTGTCCCTAATTTTCAAATCAAATTCCTGCAATAATAATACCCATCTGATCAATTTTGGTTTGGAATCATGTTTGGTTAGTAGGTACTTTAGGGCAGAATGGTCCGTATAGATAATGACTTTTGACAAAATAAGATAAGAACATAATTTATTAAAGGCAAACACTATGGCAAGCAATTCTTTCTCCATTGTTGTGTAGTTTTCTTTTGCATCCGTTAAAGTCTTGCTTGCATAGTAAATAGGTTGAAAGTGTTTAGTTCGCCTTTGTCCAAGTATTGCACCAACCGTAAAATCACTTGCATCACACATTAGTTCAAAAGGAAGAGACCAATCATGTGCAATCAAAATGGGTGAATTAATTAATTTTTCCTTAAGCATGGTAAAAGCATTGAGTCATTTGTCATCAAAATTAAACACAATATCCTTCTCAAGTAAAGAGGTAAGAGGTTTGGAAATTTTTAAGAAGTATAAGATAAACCTCATGTAGAAACCGGCATGACGAAGAAACCTTCGTATAGCTTTCACAGAAGTAGGAGGAGGCAGCTTCTCAATGGCTTCAATTTTAGCTTTATCTACTTCTATACCCTTCCTTGAAATTTTATACCCCAGCACAATACCTTCTCGCACCATGAAATGGCATTTTTCCCAGTTAAGCATGAGGTTAGTCTCTTCAGACCTTGCTAGTACCTTTTCAAGATTAGAAAAGCACAAATCAAACGAATTACCAAAAAATGAAAAATCATCCATAAATACCTCCATGATGTCCCTTACGAGTCCTTCAAATATAGCTGTCATGCACCTTTGGAATGTTCCGGGACCATTGCAAAGACTAAGCGGCATTCGAAGATATGCAAAAGTGCTATATAGACACGTAAAAGTGGTTTTTTTCTTGGTCCTCAGGAGCTATGGAGATTTGTAGGTAGCCAAAAAATCCATCCAAGAAACAATAATACTCATGTCCAGCTAACCTTTTCAACATTTGATCAATGAACAGGAAAGGGACGTGATCCTTTCTAGTGGCTTTGTTTAACATCCTATAATCAATGCAAAACCTCCAACCTGTGACCAATCTCATAGGGACTAGCTCATTTTTGTCATTGGGACTCACAGTCATTCCTCCCTTCTTTGGTACCACTTGAGTAGGACTCACCCAAATATTATCAGAAATAGGGTAAATGATGCCTGAATCTAAAAGTATAACCACCTCACCTTTTACCACTTCACTCATATGTGGGTTCAACCTACGTTGGGGTTGCACTATGAGTTTTGCACCTTCTTCCATCAAGATCTTGTGAGTGTAAATGGATGGATTGATTCCCTTTATATCAATTATCTTCCAAGCTATTACTTTCTTATATTTCCCCAACATACTTACTAATTTGGTCTTTTATTCTTGAGTGAGATCTTTGGCAATGATCACAGGCAATTTATGTCCTTTAGCTAAGAACACACATTCTAAGTGCTGAGGTAGGTCTTTTAGATCCAATTCTGGAGGCTCATCTATGGACAATTTCATTCTCCCCAAACTGCTTTTCTCAATTTCCAAATGTTTCATCCCATCCGCATTATGAGAGTCCTCCAAATATGCAACTGACGTTTCCATCAACTCCTCCTCAATTGATTCCTGCATAAACTCCAAAATCAATTTGTCAAGAATATCAATTCATAAACAAAAATCATCAAAAGATAGAGGGTGTTGCACGTTTTTATTGATTTAAATGACTACTTCATCATCCCCAACCCTAAGGGTCAACCTTCCCCCATGAACATCAATTAACACCTTTGTTGTAACTAAGAAGGGTCTACCTAAGATTAAAGGGACTTTGGAATCTTCATCCATATTAAGAATAACAAAATCCACTGGAAATATAAATTTGTCAACTTTCACCAGCACATCTTCTATTATGCCCCTAGCATATTTGATAAATCTATCTGCAAGTTGAATACTTATCCTAGTGGGTTGAGGTTCACCTAAGTCTAGCTTTTTAAATGTTTTATATGGTAATAATTTGATGCTAGCACCTAGATCAACTAATGCATTACAGAAATTAAGATTACCAATTAAACATGGGATAGAGAAACTCCCTAGATCATTTTCTTTGTGTGGCAAATTTGGTTTATCCAGCAATATGACTGAACATTCTTCACTTAGTATCATTGTGGATAGTTTCTCCAATCGCTTTTTACTTACAAGCATACTTTTGAGAAATTTAGCATATTTGGGCATGTGGATTAAGGCTTTATTGAGTGGAATGTTTATGTGCAGTTTTTGAATAGCTCAGGGAATTTGTTGAATTGGGCATCTTTCCGGGCTTTACGTAGACGGGTAGGATATGTGATTTTAGGCTGAAAAATAGGGTTTTTGGGAGATAGGTAGGGTCTAGCCGGTGTCGGTTTCAATGCTTCGACCGACGCCAGTTCAATGTTGGGTTGCCTGGTCTCAGAGTTACCGGATAGCTGGTGCCGGTTCCCTTCCTCCAACCGGTGCCAATTGCAATCTGCAACGTCAGGCAACTCTTTTCCACTTTGTAATATGATAGCAGCTGTTTCCTCTTTTCTTATTGGTGTTAGTTCATGGGATTTTATCACCATGTCAGTCAAAAACTAAATTTGTCGTTCCATATTGCAGATTATCGCCTCGAACTTCTCAAATGTGGAATCTATTTCTTTGAAGCACCTCGTGACATGGACAGCAAATTTTTGAATTACAGTTCTAGCTCTGCCGATTCTGGTGCTATAAGTGTTATCTTAGAAGAGGAATGAGGGTACTGCCCCTCATTAGACCACTTATAGTTCCATTTCTCCATTTCACCTAAACATAGAAGCTAGTTAGATACGGGAGTGTATGATTAAACATAATTAAAAGAATGCAAAGTTAGTCAATTGAACATAGTCAAAGCTAGTAAGTTAGATTACAAAGATATACAAAGCTACACAAGTTACAAAAGATGGCACTTTTTTTTTTGCGAAAAGAACAATTGTCCATATTCACATATTTACCTATTTACATATTTACATGGTTAAATCAACAAAATCCCAACTTTCATGATATTATTCCCCAGAAACAGCGCCAAAAACTTGATGCATATTTATTTGGGTATAAAAATCATATAAAAATAAGACTATTCCCAATCAAGTTTAAATTAAAAAGTTAACCCCAAATTACACATATGAGCAAGCGTACTCATCATTAATAGAGCATAGGGTTCAAACGAGTGTCGATCCTCAAGGAATAAGTATGCATTAATCACTTTTCTTTCATTGTTTAACCGATTCCATAAAGTGAAAAAGAAATAAAAAGAAAAATAAAATAAAATAAAAATATATACATGTCAAGGATGAAGAATTATGTAACTTAAACCATTATTCTGACAAACATGATCTTAAAGAACCCAATCATTATCATAACTGGTTATTCTCTTGGCATCATGAAGGATTAAGGTCGATTCACTTCTTTGGTCAATCCATGAAATCACTACCTTATAGAGAAATTAGCATCACATGGTTAGTCTCAACTAATTCATCCAAAAGATGCATTAAACATAATCCTTAATTAAATTTCCTTGGTCTGGAAAATTTAAAGCATGAAATTAATCAATGAATCCTTGGTCTGGTAGATATCAATTAACTTTTAATTACTCAGTCATCAGCAATTAACCCCCTTGGTCTAGTAAGTTAATAGCCAATCAAATATGAAATCAATAAATTGCAACCACCATCAACCCCTTTGGTCTAGTAAGTTAATGGAAAGAAATAACCAATTAATCCCATAATAAGCACAAGTGATTAAATACCAAGAAGAGCAATCAATTAATCAAAAGATCAAATAACTCTAAAAATCATGAATACCTAAAATAATGTCAAATTACAATAAAATTATTAACACATCATTGTTCAAGAAAAGAAAACAAAGTAAAAGAAAGAACTCATAGACAAGCCTCATTCTTCTTCCCTTGTAGACCTTTTTGCACAATCCTTTTTGAATTGAAGAATTCCTTCTTTGATTTGAGTGATTTTCTATGATGATTTATGAATTCTCCATTTTTCTCTTGTGTTTTCCATCTATTTATAGGCTTTGGAAGTGCCTAAACTCGTTGGTGCAAGGTTCTTGGCCGAGTAGAAGTAGGAAGATACTAAAATTCTGCAGATTACCAAAAACCGTGTAGAAAAATCAAGATTTCATCTTATCTTCAGGGTACAACTGGCACCGCCTTGGCTACTAGAGCCGGCGCCAATTGTGTTCTATTTCTTCTGTTGTTTGCCGATTTTTTCTTAATTTTCATGCACTGTTGTCCAAAGTACAGTAGGTGCCGCCTTGGCTACTAGAGCCAGTGCTAGGTTAGTTCTGTTCCGGTCCTGTTTCAACAATTTTTTGTTGCCTTGAAGTACGTGCCAATAGTATGTAGCTGGCGCCAGTTCCTTTGCCCTGGCCGGCGCCGCCTATATTCCGTTTTGCGATGTTTTTTAACGAGAATGTATCACAAAATAGCCTCAAATAACTAGAAAAAATATGACTAATTTAGGCCCTATCAATCATCAAATTTAAATCCATCCCTTAATCAAGTTTTAATTAAAACATTAATCCCAAAATATATATATGTAAGCAAGTATACTCATCACAAGCATAGTATAGGGAATTAACGAGTATCAATCCTTAAAGGAACAAGCACACATTAATCACTTTTCATTCATTGTTTAACCGATCCAAATAAAGTGAGAAAAGAATAAAAAGAAAAACTAAAGAAGAATATATAACTCAAGGATGTAAGTTTATGTAATTTAGACAATTATCCTAGAAAACATAACAATGAAACAACTAGCAATTCTCTCAACTAATTATCATCTTAGCTTCATGAAAGAATATAAAGTAAAATTCAATCATCTCACAAGTCATGATTCTACTTAGATAAATCCCACTTCGTTTCCTAATCTATAGAATCCTATATTTCGATTACATTAACAGATTTGTCAATCAACCTAATCATAACCAAAACATGCGTTAAGCTCAATTCTTTATAAATATGAAATTAGTTAATAACCCTTTACTCGAGGCGAAATCAACTAATCTTTGATCACTTCGTCTTATAATCTTAACTTCATCGCTCAAGTCTATTAAAATTAGACAAATACGAAATCAACGCAATGAAACTCTTAACATCGTCGTCTTAAGTCAATTAGAAGAATTTGCATGAATAACCAAAGAAATCAAGTAATCAAATATTAAAGACGACAAAGAATTGATCAAATAATTGAATTAACATAAAATAATGAATCCTAAAATAATCTTAAATTATAATAAAAGTATTATTGACTACATTATTGCTAAAGAAAAAGAAGATAAAGAGAAAAGAAAGCACTTATAGACAAGCCACTTTCTTCTTCTTTGAAGACTCCCTTAAACAATCCTCTTTGACTTGGGTGAATTCCTCCTTCAATGAGAGATTTAGAATTTCTGTCCTTTATTCACCTCTCTATGTTGTATATCCAACCCTTGTATTCTCTTGTGCATTTATAGGCCTCTTGGATGCCAATTTCGTGGCTAAGGAAGTCTTGGCTAAGTAGGAGTAGGAAAATACCAAAATCATTGTATAAGCCATAATTTTAAGTATAGAATTTTTGCCTCCAGAGCATACCTAGCGCCGACTACCATCGATCCACCGGGTGCCAGATGCACTCTGTTCTTCTCCTATTTTTGCTCTGTTTTTGGCCGCTTCTCCTTGGCGGACGAGAATGGACCCGGTGCTAGGTACACTTGCCAAAGCTGGCGCTAGGTCTATTCTGGAAATCCCCTGAAGCTTGCTCAATTTCTGGTGGTAGAGCAGAATGGACCCGGTGCCTAGTCCATTAGCTGGGCTTGGCGCCAGGTCTACTATGGTTGTATGCTTTTTTTGCTCAATTTTAACTTAAATCTGCATATATTTGCCAAAAACACCTTTTACAAGTAAAATGTCAAATAGAAAGGAATATACCTAGTTATTACAACAAATGTATCATAAAATAACTTCAAATAACTAGGAAAAGAATAGTGTTTTTAACTCCTATCAAACATGTAGATAACTAGCTTCATCGACAATATCACTTCAATATTAGAAGTCCTAATTTCAAATGTAATTGTCAGTTCGAGGACTAGTTCGACAGCTTTCTTTGTCATTTAGGGAAAACCTTCATATTTAATCTTGTTAGGCCTGAAGGAATTTGACAGAGAACAGAACATGCATACGGGAACAAAAATGGAGACAAGAAATATATAACAGAACATGGCAGCAGCATGGAGGCATGAAAAACATACCTCTTAGAGCCTTAAACCTTTGAAGCTCAAAACACAGCTTCCTTCTCCTCCGTGCAGTGAAGCTTCCGGTTTCGGTGCAATGCTTGGCCTTTTCAATTCATAGAATATCACCCTCCCTAATTCTAGTTGGTGATCACAAAAAAGGAATAAAGAAAGCCTCAATCTCTATCAATCTCTCGATTGGCATTTTATGTTGACAAAAACCAAAAGTCAGTGAAGAAAACCAAGAGATACACACGAGAGGGAGAGAGCCAAGAGACTCGGGAGAAAATTTTTTCTCTTTTCTTTTATTTTATTTTTTCACACAGAAAGCCAAGAGTCATGAAACAAAAAATAATTATTTTGATAAAAAAATATTCCTGGAATTTAATATCCGAATATTATTAACAAAATAAATTTTGGCTTCACCCTAAACTCTTACGAGCCGTGTCCGAAAAAATCCTATGGTCTAGGCTATTGGGCTAAAATAATATTCATTATTTTTCTTGGACCCAAAAAGCCCAAAATAATAAACATTAATTATTTTTCTTGGGATTAAATAAATAGCCCAATAAATAATTAATGTACCCAAATGAACAAAAAATAATTAAACTTTAATTCTTTATTTCTTGGGATTAATTAAATAAATAACCCAATAAATAATTAAGGATTAATTATTTTTCTCTAGTTTAAGTCCCGGTTAATTTTTTAATTATTGAAACTGGACCTAGGTCCTGAATAATTAATTAACTAATTAAACCAAATAATAAATTTCTCTCCATTTATTTTATTCCAATCTAATAATAAATTAGACTTCTTGAATAAAATAAAACCCTTTCAACTGAGATCAATTTCTCAATCCAAAAATTAATTAGGACTTATGGGCTATTCCGAGGACAAAAAAGACACATTGCCTTGGCTACTAAAATGACCAAAATACCCCTACAATATAAATAGATGTATTTTGCATTTTAAATATTTCCTAATATCACCATAAGGAAATATTGACCTCAAGGACAATCTTTGCATTAGCAAAGTCTTCGACCTACGGGTAAAATGACTAAAATACCATTCTACACACCGTCGTACATTTAAAAAGGAAGAAGTGTACTAACACCTCTCTAAATGACATCTACCATCCTTAGGCTTCTAGTCCAATTATCCATGACTTCCTGGAGTGTTTTCACTTTCCAAGGAAGCTACCCTAAAGTAAACATCCAAGTTATGTTTCCCGGGGCCCTAGATATTTAGATCATTCGGACAACTACAAGGAGCGATATAGTGTAGAAACTATCTTGTACAAGTCTGTCTTAACTAACTAGTTACACATACCCAACATGCAAGTATATTGGCCATACGATAGAACCTCAACTATAGTATATCAAAGTATATGCTTCCGGCTTCGCGGACTACCAACTCATACTCAAGTCATAGAGTACTAGTCTACGCTGTAGCGGTAGTAGTCTAGGTTTCTACCATATAGTACTTTTAGAAACTATTACTACAGGTATTGTTCTACGTATTCAAAATACGCTTATGTCATAAAGTGAGTGGCCTACTCGCTGGCTAAAGGTAAGCCATTCCCCATTTGAAATTCATAACATAATAACCTAAACATGATGAGATTCACATTCTCATCAATCAGTTAAGAACAAATGTTTATGTGTTTAAATAACCCATAATCCATACCTCACTGTGAAAGACCTCAATTCACATGGATCACTTATTTAAACACAATGGGTCTTTTTGAAACTAAAATGTGCACAAATAAAGAAAATAAATTCACAAACGATTTTCAAAAATAAATTCTTTTATTAAAATAGTCGATATTTACATCAGAAACCTAGTCTAAGAGGGCATACTCCCAACAAGGCCGAGACCAGATATATGCTAATAAATGTGTCCTTTCTACACTTCATCAATTTTTATTATTCTAGAATAATGGGGAAGTTAAAGTATTAAAGCTGACAAAATCTTTTTTAGGCAGACATTAAGATGGTGGAGATTGTATACTATTCCTGAGCTTTTGAGCTAATTAGGGCAAATACTATTTAACCTGGCCAGGAGTTCATAGTGTGTAACTTGATTAAGGTTGATTTTTAGTTACAAAGCATGACCTACTAGATTTTTTTTCAATATATCTTTGAAAGGATAGCCATTTACATAGCGGGACAGTAAGAAGATGACAACTTGTGCTTGTTACAACCATAGCTAGAGGATTGTTTAGGAGAATTTTTGCCTAGGAAAAAACCCAATTTTGTCCATTAAGATCTACTTATTGAAGTAAATTTGAATGGACCAGACGAATGCAATATGACCACAGTATGTGCATTATTGAATGAGGAGCAAAGAACTTGGTTGGCCATTGTTATCACAAACTACAGGAATTGTTTTGTTTGGAATTACCAAGAGATAATCGGGCTAGATAGAAGGATCATTGAACATCATTTGCCTATCAAAGATGGCTACAAACCACACAAGTATAGATTATTCTTTTTTAGCTAATCCAATGGGGTCCCCTTTCTCTTCTATTTCTTCACTTATCGAATCTCCAAACTTTGAGGGAAAAGTGTCCAAGGGAAGACAAGAGTAGATTTCTACCACAATTTTCCACCAAGAGAAAAATATTGCAGTAACTTCTGTGCAGGGGTTGAAATCTTGAAAGAAAAAAAATTTCCAAGTGTTCTTCTGTTCGGCTGATTCTTTTGGCCAGTTAGTGATCTGTTAGATACAATTATTTTGTGAATGTGGTATTATGAAGTGGATCAGCTAGAAAGTCTTAAGTATGGTCAAACTAGTAAATGAAGTAACGAGGTTGTATGGCTCTAAGAAAACCTTACTATAGTAGACAGCTGGCCAAGTCCCACTCAACAACTCGCAAGTCACCAACACGGCACCCAAGGCTTCCTTAAGAGTCATGTAGTTATTACTGTTCAATTCTTGCCTCATCCACTCTGGCTCAAATAACTTAGAACTATAAAGCACTAATAGGTCAATCGATCTCGATCAGGTGCGATAAAGGGAAGAGGTGATCTCAAAGGCTCTTGCCATCTCAGTCTTTCTATACTTACATGGTCAAGCACCGAACGAAGAACGTAGCCAGTCTCTATACCTACAGGAATTTCTCTTGTAGCAACATTTAATTTGAACAGACAAAACTTAGAGAAGTATTAGAATTGGAGGATCCATAATAGGCCAGGGAGAGGGAACATTTTCTCCCATTCAAATACATTTTCATATAGCAAGTAGAGTGAATGATAGATAGAAGATAAAAGCAAGGTAGCAAGACCGGTTGTACAGCCGGACAATAGCAAGAAAACATAATAAGAAAACTCAAGGACAACCCCGAAATAAGCGGAACAAATTACATACGTGTAGATTCAATACAAGAGGAAGGCGAGTATGTTCATCCTCTATCTTTAACCCTTTTTTTCTATTTGCTTTTACAAATTTACTATAGACGACCACATTTTTGTGGACAACATTGTAATCAAGGACGTGAGTAGTGCTATAGTTTGATATTTCTTCTCTATAGAGGTAGGCCAATGATTGTAGCAATATCTAAAAGGGTTGGGCTTACCATTCCAAAAGGAAACATAAAACCATTGATGGTAGGTGACTAGAAGGGGAGAAACGAGGCTATAACGAGAGGATAGTCGGGATGATGGTTGTAGATGGATATATAAATGACATAAAAAATGCCCCATTCATTCCACTTGGTTCCCAAAAAGAGAAAAAAAACTTTTCAACCAACTCGTTGAAGTCCTCTAATTCCTAAAACAAGCTCCTAAATTCAAGTAGCCATATATTTGAAGTCTACTTGGGTTTATTGAAAAGTAGGTTAAAACCCTCAAGTTTTATGAATATTAACCAATTCACTGAATCCCTATTGGAGGATAAGACAGGCCCTAGCTTGCAACAGTTTGTAGGTTTTAAAAAAGATATCAGGATGTGTTGGTCAAATTAGGATCCTAGAGTTTATTCTGAAAAATATTTAGTGGATGGGTCAAAGGAAAAGTCAGTGCTACTAGACATTTTGCGAAAAAGAAGGAAAAATGATTGTAGGAGTCTTTTTATGTTTAGGGCTTTTTATAGAGTTAATGAAGAAGAGAATGCAATTAAGAGATAAGGCCAAGGGTTTTGTTTTCTTAAAAATTCAAATAAGTAGAGGAAAAGAGTCAAAGCCACAGCCATTTGAAGGAAGAGTTATTATTGGACTCAAATTTCAAGAGTAGCAGTACAGAAGCTAAGATTTTTTATTCCTTAAGCCTGCCCGAGTCCCAAGTGTTAGGCTTGAAATTGTCATATTTTCATAACTTTGTTCATTCTTTTATGTGATAATGGATATTTTCTACTCATTTTATGTTCTTTTATATTTCTAGATAACTTTGCAGACACATGAGTAGAACGTAGGCTTAAATAATGAATTTTCACACAAGGATGATTGCCAGATAGTGGAAAGCATTGGAACATGAGCTAGATTAGTTTGTAAAGATTTTTAGTGTGCATGGCTTGGTGTATGGTCATGCATCAAACCATACAGAATAGAGTAAAAAGAAAAATTTTCAGAAGCTATGCACGGCATGTAACATCCTTATGCATCATTCCATGCAAAATAGAGGATTTCATGTAGTTCTTAAAAGTTTGGGAAAAAAGTAGAAAATTGAAGCTTTGCAATCAATATGTCCAAGTGCACGGCCGTGCAATATCCCATATAGAAGTTAATGGCCATATGCACAACCGTATATTTTCCTGCACTAGTATCAAGGGATTTTTCTAGAAATTATATATGACTTCAAGTCATAGCCGTACATGCATGCCATGCAGTACCTCTGAACATTTTAGAGAGTCCGAACTCACTCCAATGGCGGTGCAAACATCCCTAATTCATTCAAGAATGGTTTAGAGACTCTATATAAAAATTGAGAACATCTAAAATCATAAGAATTCTATCCAATGCACAATTCTTTCATCCTTTTGGAGGTAAGCATCCAAAAGGAGGCTAAAGAAGGAGAAGAAGTTAGGAGGCAAGAAGAATAAAGAGATTGTAGACTTCCTAAGTTTAATCCTTCAAACTTCTCTTATTTCTTTCTTGTGTCCAAGTTATTATGTTTTTGTTAGCTGTATTTGTATTCAAACAATTGAGATGTTATTTATTTTTAAGGCTATATTTTCATGTTGGTTTTGATACTTTGAGATTCATGTATTAAAGATTATGTCTTTGATTATACTTATATTACTTCTTGAGTATTCATGTGATTCTATATTTTATTCTTATCAATTATGTTAAGTTAATTGTGTATGGTTAACAGCCACTTAATTTCCATAATTGTATTACTAAGATAATTATTCTATTGTCTAAGTAGCATCTATTAACTTGGTTTTGTTTTGAGGCTAACTAGCATAATTAGATTAGTAGGGAATTATGTAAGGTTCAATTGTATATTTTTGAGTTTAACTGGCATAATTAGATTAGTAGGGAATTATGGAAGGTTCAATTGTATATTTTCGAGGTTAACTGGGTATGTGACTTGATATTAGTGATGCCTTGTGTGTTTATCAAATTTGTTATTAATCTATAATAGTTGATTAATTAATATCTTAAAAAAAAGATTAATCAAGTTAGATTAGATTAAAAATGAAGTTAGGGATTTTAACTTATAAGTTGACTACGGGTTAGTCCACTTTTGCAACGGTAGAGATTCTTGGCTTTAAGCATGAATTTTAAAACCAATTGCTTAAAATAGTTTAATTAATGAATAGTTTCATAATTGATTTCATAACATATGCCTAAGAACTTGGTAATTTCTTAATTAGTCTAGAAATTTCCTATTTTTGTTTGTTTCCCATCTTGTCCCTTTGTTTCTTAATTAGTTTAGGAGTATTTGGTAGTTTCTAATTTGATTTTTCTCCCATTTATTTGTACATACTAGTAAATAATGCATCATTAAGGTTACCTAGGTTAAGTGTCATAAGATGATTTCACAAGAAAGAAGGGATTGATTATTTTTCTTATAGAGTATATTTCTCTTGTTTCTTGTAGGATTGATACCTTAATTGCTACTATCCTATGCTATATATTTAGGAGTAAAGTTTAAAACTTGTTGGTGCAAGATAATTTCATTTTAATGAATTATATTTTTATGTCAAACTACATAAAAAAAAATGGTGTTATTGGCGGGGACCAAAAGAAAATTTTGATCTTCTTCTTCTTCTTTGGTGTCATTGTGGCAAAAAGTTTTCTCTTTAATTTTTTACTATTCTTTTTGTTTTGTAGGTTGCTAGGCTCGTTGATAAATCTTAGGAGTGATAATAAAGTTGACAAAGGCGAAAACACAAAGGCACTTAAATGGAATCCTAAGAAAACTAGAATTTGTGATGAAGAAGCACATCTAGAGGAGCCTTCTTCTCCTAAATCTAATTTTTCTTCAATTGGTGAACAAAGGATAAAGTAAATTGGTGAAAACTTCCTAACCTTGATTCTTAAATGGATGCCAATAGATATCTTAAAGAACTTACTATCCCTACTCTAAATGATCACCCTCTATGCATTATTTTTCCTAAAGTCCACACTAATTTTAAATTGCATTCTGGGTTCATACACCTTTGACCATCGTTCTATGGGTTATTAAGAGAAAATCTACATAGGCACTTAAAACAATTTCATGTTGTATACTCTAATATAAAACCAAATAGAATCTAAGTCTAGGTCATTATATTACGTATATTTCCAATTAGTTTGCATATTGACGCTAAGAATGGTTGTATAACTTGCCTAGGGATTCCATCAATAAGTGGTTAATTATACAAAGGCTTTTTCTTGAAAAATATTTTCCTACATCTAGAGCTGCATCAATTAGGAAAGAGATATGTAGAATTAAGCAATTACATGAGGATTCTTTGGATGAGTACTGGAAAAGATTCAAAAGAGTTTCTGCTAGTTGTCTGCATTATCAAATTAGTGATCAATTACTCATTCAATACTTCAATAAAGGTTTGTTTTGTTGTGATAAATCTATGATTGATGCAGCTAGTGGTGGTGCCCTTATGGACAAAACCTCACATGCCGCAAGGAGCTTAATTTCAAACATGACAGCTAACACTTAATCGTTTGGTACTAGGAATGACTTAATTAGGAAAGTAGGAAAAATAGACACAAAATCTTTAGAAGAAAATATCGATAAGTTAACTAATTTGGTAGGAAAAATATTTGGGACCATCTCATAAAGTTAGGGCAAGTAACGTATGCAACTCTTTTGACCATGTTAGTGATACATGTCCTACTCTTAGTGCTAATGAACAAGTAAATGTTTTAAGGTTTCCTAATTAGCCCCTAAGAGATATATTAACCTATACTAACACCTATAATGAGGAATGACATGATTACCTAAATTTTAGATGGGAAAACTAAGGAAGGAGACCACAAAATTTTTCAAACAATTTTTCCAATGCACTGTCTCCACAAGACCAATTTTATTGTATGTCTTTAAAAGATATGGCCAAGTCTCCTACATCTAACTCCCTCATATTCCAAAAAGAGACTAAGTCTAGCATTCAAAACCTAGAAAACTAAGTTGGACAATTAGCACCGAATGTTGGTCAAATTAAGGTACAACTTTCTAACAAACTTCTTTCCCAACCTCTTAACCCTAGAGACCATACTAATGCCTAATATCTTTTGAGGGTAATAGGAATAATTCATTAAAAAGTTAGGCCTTAAGAGGGAATGAGTTGAGTCAAAGTTTTGCAAATTGAGCATTACTTGCATTATCACAATTCTACATATTTTTGTTATTTTCTTTTTATTTTCCACTAAAAAGTTCACTTTATTTCGTTCTTTCTTAGGTTTCATGAAGGAGATGCAGCTATGTCAATCCAACAATATAAAACAAAAATGCTTGTTGGGAGGCAATCCAATAATTCTTTTTTTCTTGCACCATTTTAAATTGTCTTCATAGTTTTTACTTTGTAAATTTTTCCTTCTTTTCCAAAATTATTCTGTGAGTTTTCTTTTTTTATTTATTATATATAAAAAAGAGCATTTATGCACGACTTAAGGCATGCCTGTGCCACAAGCCATGCAAATAAAAAAATTAAAATTTTGCAAAATGCATAGGATAGCGCACACTCGTGCCATATCCTGTGTAGCTTTTGGGAACACTTTCTAAAATATAGATCTATACAATTTTCTTTATTTCTTCCATAAATTTCTGCACAAATTCTTCAATCCATTCCTTCTAATTACCATCTTTCAAGCAAATTCCACCAACCTGCAATATTTCTACTCAAATCTCATCCTCTCCAAGCCACCTTCAAAGCTAACATGATATCTTGAGTTCAAAATCTAAAAATTTATAGCATTTTGAGGGGTCTTGGTGCACTAATTTTGTTTGCAATTCTCTCGACTATTTTGATAAGCAAACTTCATTCTTCTTAGCCTTGTGAAATGGCTAAAGATTGTATGGTATAAATTTGGGATTGCTTGGTTTTCTTAGTGGAAGATTTTCGTAGCTATTAAGGTCCTAAATTCTTGATTTTTCTGCAATCTTTGATAATATAATGATGATTATTCATTGCTTTGGTGGTTGGGATTGATTTTGGAGTTCGTTTGCTTGGCTTTAAGGAGGCTTGGGCATTATTTTGGTTGAATATAGTGGTTTTGTTTGTAGACCTGATTTGCTAGAATTTTTTGTGTAAAAATTGGTTCAAGAATGCTACTTTAATATGGAAATGGTGGCTTGTTTTGGTAGGATTTGGTGGTAGTATTTGTGTGCAAAATGGTGAAAATTGGTGTGTGGATTAATTTAAGATTTTGATCTATCTTTCTGGTATGCACTTGTCAATTGAGATTGTTTAATTCTTGTGATATTCTTGGCAATGAATTGGGTGTATTTTTTTAGCATTATATAGTTGATTAAATTAAACACATTACTAAGTATACATGACTATCATTTTTGTGTCTTGATTCATTCATGAATTCCTTTAAGCTATTCTCATCATTCTTGACCATAAATATATTCTTACATCTCTATTTTTTTTTCTACTTTTTTAATGGCTACTAAACACAAAAATCTTGTTTGAATGGGGAGTAGGTCTAGCTCTAGACAAGCTGACCAAGCAAGAGAGAATGACCCTATTGGCCTTAATTTTACTGATCAAGAAAACATTGAAAGATTTGAAAGGCTATAGGTGTAACACCCCACTACCAAGGCCCAACGGGTTAGGGATGTCGTCCCGTCCAAAGGACAAGGGGTCTTTATAACTAGGTCACACCAAAGAAAATAAAAATAATACTTTAAAAATTGAACTTATTACAACCAAAAAATTCAGGAACAAATCCAAAATAAATTGTTCACTATCATCTGTCAAAGCAACACATAAAATAAATAACACAAAGTCTTCAAAGCAGGCAACAATCTAGCTACTCATCTCCACAGTAGGATCGACCTAAAAATATGGTATAAAAGGTGATGAGATAAAAATCTCAGTAAACCCAGTGTGTACTTTAAGTGTTTCAGGTAAAACAGTTCATGTATGCAAATTGTAAAAATTGTATAAAAGAAAATACTGGCAAGCCATAAATAAGGATTAAAAATAAAGAGTGGTGTTTTGCTTTTCAAACCATACATATACACAATAAATACAACCACTTAAATGGGTACCCATGGGTTACCACATGTTGGGCCCCATGACCATATAACGGTCAAAATGCCACACTTTGTACAGACTGACAAAAAGGTAGGTGATCGGCCTACCGGGTAAGATACTCCTTCTTCTCTACACCCAAACATATCGGTTGTCCACTCTGAAAATACACAGTCCACTTGATTGAAACTTGTTAGCTCGGACCGGCATGACTAAGTAGTATTGTCGCTTCTCTAAGTTGAGTTCATCTTCTGGAGGTGGCCTCCTACTAGAAGACTCGCTCTTGCTCTTCAAAACTAGTACTACTAGCCAACCCTTACTCATTACTCAACGTTGATTGTCCCACTTAGGGGAAAACGGATAAAACATTGTTTTATTTGGAAATAGCAATTAAGGATTTTTAAA